>VZTV01111044.1:0-22465 GCA_013400875.1 Anhinga rufa
GGGCACCCAGCATCCAGCCAGGGCCAACTCACCACAGGCACTCTGTACCTGGAGGGGACCCAAGCCTGCCATGTCCTAAACGAAGTTGAACAGGACCAGGCTTGCCCCACTGAGAGAGCAGCTCTCAGGGGATAGCAGGCGCAGGACAAAGCCTATTGTTTAGCTGGGCTTGCACCATTGTTTCTTCTGTCCCCTATGTACAAACCAGCAGGAGCCCTGGGGGACGCTGCCACACCAAGCCTGGCAGGACCTGCACAGGGCAGTGGTACGGAGCAGCCCCTCAGCACATCTGCAGCCTGGGAGAGCACGAGGGGATGAGGCAGCCACAGCACGCACGCTGTCGTGCCCAGCCCTCCGGAAGAGAAGGAAACCAGCAGAGACAGGCAGCTAAGGGACAGGCAGGAGACAGGAACAAGGTCAGCACAAATGCAGGAACCCCGGTCCCAGCTGCAGACAAAGGTAATTCCACAAGCGGTTTTAAACTCCCAAGCGAGTAAGGGTTTTATTAGGAGAGCTCCCAGCGGGAAGTAAGCAAAGGCTCCAGGTCTGGCACCACTCAGGCCATCAAGGCTGGATATTGTCCAGATTTGCAGAGGGAGATCCCAAGCTCAGGCTTTGGGTGGCCAGGTGGAGCCAAGCCTTGGGAACTGGCGACACCAGCATCGGGATGTCTGGCGCGCTCCAGAGTGATTTAGATGCTTGTCACCAGGAAAAAATAGACTTTCCTTGAATTGGGCAAATACGCCTCTTATCTGGAAACTCACTGCTAAAAACAGGCAGCTTTTAGAGCAGCAAGGGTTGGATTTACTGTAAAGCTGTGTCCTCCCTGCTCCCCATAAAGGCAAACACCCGCAGCCATACAGGACCAGCACACGTGTTGCCAGAGCCGCTGTACAGCTGTGCAGCCCCCGGGGGCTGTGCCAGACAGCAGTGGGATTATACCCCCCACTCTCCCTCCCAGGATTAAGCCCACCATTTATCAGCGGTTAATTAACAGATTACTGGGAGGCTGAGAGAGTCTTTTTAGATAGACAGTGAACTGGTCTGCTTGGCCCACAAACATAAAGCTGCTGGATTCACTTTGGGTCCAGTGCTATTTTGCAGGGTGGTGGGAAGTGCAGATAATCACCTAAACTTGACAATTGCTCCATTTTTCACAGATTTTCCCATCAGAAAACAGTATATGGGCTTTAAAGGTCTCCTTCTTTGAAAGGACTAAAGTAGGAGAGACACAAAACTGTTGATACTAGGATTTTACTGAAAACACGGTTTGCAAGTAATAGAAAGTTTTCATGAAAACTGTTTACTTTCTTTGGAAAAGTTTGGCTTTCAGTCAAAAGCTAATAAATAACCAAAATGGAATGGAAAGTTTTCCTTTCTTTTTTTTCTTTTTTCTTTTTAAGCAGAAAAGATCATTTGCATGTGGTCTGGTGCTCCAGTGCCTCCTGGGAGATGGAGCTGAACATCTTTGTGCTGCTCCAGCAGGGAGGCAGCTGTGGGGCAGCACTGCAGACACTGCCCTGGTGGGAGGTCACAGGAGAGAAGGCCAACAGAAAGGTCCCTGGGGCACCGACATGACTCTGGGAGATGTCAGCAAAAGTAACCAGCTGGGATGCAGCCTGATAGTGTTTTGTGACAATTCAAAATTATTTCTGGAGAGGGGGTAAAAATGGCCAAAGTATCTATGAAAAATAACGAGCTCTACTTTCCCCTCATTTTCTTGATCGAAGGCCAAAAGTTTTTGTCACTGTCAAAGAATTATTTCAAGTGTGATGACATCTCCTTTCCCTGCTTTGTACAGACTGTCCACCTGAGGAGCTGGAGGGCGGGAGCCAAATAAGGACTTACCACCCAGAAACTCTGTGTTCCACCACTTCTGTCCCTCCAGGCACATTTAACTAGTGATCAATCGGCATACTACCTTGCCAAAAAAGGAANAAACGGCTGTAAAATCCAAGCTACAGCTCCCCCACATGAAAGGGACAACCTTCCGGCCCTGCAGACATCCCATTTCTTACGGCAGAAGGCTGGCCAGGAGTGCTGAGGGTGGTCCTCCAGTCGCCTCGCAGCCCCGGCAGTGATGCCCAGGCACCCAAGGTGTGGTGGTACCCACAGGGTCCACAGCCAGGCCAGCCCAGCCCTGCAGCCCGCTCCTCTTCAGGCAAACCTCCCGTGAAGGGGCTCCTTTGGGAGAGGGGGTACTTCTGCATAGGTCTCTGAGGAAGAAACCTGGCCCAGCACAGATGGAGTACTTCCCATTTGAAATCATAGTCTCCTTAAAGTAGGAATAAGACCCATCCTGAACTCCAGTCTGCCCTTCTCCCTCTCCTTCCCTCCTTGCTTTTTTCTTCTTTTTTGATCACACATTTCTATTTTCTGAAACATTTTCCATTGCAAAGCCACACAGCAAACACATTAGCTGAGGTGCTGTTCCTGCACCTCAGTCAGCATCATGCACAGGAGTGGTCCTTCAGTCTCTCTGGGGCAGCTCTGGACCAGCCGCCATTGCTGCAGGGCTGCGCAGGCTGCGTCCCACACCCCCTGGTGCTGGTGGGCTTAAAGCCTCCTATGCTCCCTCCAGCATCCTCCAGCCACCCTGGCCGTGCATGGAGACATCCTTGCAGGTCCAAGGATGCCCTTTGCAGCTGCAGGGAGGGTCTGGCCAGGTACATCCCATTGCTGATAAACCACTGGAGTTGTGACCCAGAGAGGTCAGAATTTGGAGATTTCCCTACGCACCAAGGCAACACACTCAGCCACGAGGCGGGCAGGGGGCAATGGATGGCGGGGGAGTCACAGGGGGCCAACAGCCTCGTTCCTGAGACACAGTGAGACCTCTCACTGCTTCCTGAGACAGCACCAATGCTCTGCAGAGCAAGGGCAAAGATTCAGGTAAAGAAGGTGACTTGAATGGGCTGAGCAAGACTGTCAGTCTGTAAGCATTTCAAGAGTAGGCCGTGCTAAAATTTCAGTCATTCCTTGTGCAAGGCAGAGCTCATACACAGAATTCCATTAAATAAGTTTAATCCTCTTTTAGAGAAAACGGTAGGTTTGGAGTCCACAAACTGCTTTGCAAACTCATGTTAATTCTGTTGCCATGTCATTTAGGAAAGGGTACTACCAAAGGCATTTAGAAAAAAGAAGCACTCCAATTAATTCCTTTCAAAACAAGCCATTTGGGACTTTTGGTTCAAAATGGTTTTCTACTTTTTAAATGCGCTTAGGAATTTCATGCCATGTATTTTTATAATTGAAAAAGTATGATGTGCTGCACAAAGTCACTGCAGAAATGCTCTGTTTCACCCTCCAATGTTTCGTCTTTTACTTCTCTATTCTATGACTCTTTAAGAGGTCAGTCGGTGCTGCTGAAACTCACTGCACCCTCGCTGTCCTGCACTGTCTTCCTCTCAAAACACTACTAGCAATGTTACAACTACACCCAGAGATTTGCCCTGAGAGCAAGCTCTCATTGTGCTTGGCACCGTGCTGGCTAAACCTGAGCAGCACTGGAGTTTGGTGCTAACAGGCAACCCAGCACAAAACAGGGCCTGCTGGAAAAAAAATCTGTTTATTTTATATAGCCAAATTTTGGAAATGCTGTCCTGGTTTCCCCTGGCTATTCCTTAAAAAGAACAAAAAGGAGGGTGGAGGTGGAGCCGGGGGAAGAATATATCAGCTATGGAGTAAACAGTTTGGAAGCCAAATATAATTGGCTGGTGTGTGTGTATTGTGATTCATGAAGGGAAGGCTTTTTTTAAACTCCAGGAGCCACGGAGCAAGGACAGCCATGCAGTCATCTTCCTGTGTGAAACAAAAGCTCCGAGCCAGCGAGGTGCAGCACCAGCATGCCGGGACAATGGGGACACAGAGATTACCTCAAGTCTGCAACGTGCCACTTGGTGACTGGCTTGATGCTTCCACAGCCAGGCTATTGCCTTTAATATCAGGGTTTGGCGATTCAAGGCCTGTTCCCTCTCAGGGGCTCTGAGCACTACAGACCATTCCTATTTGGGGAACACACCTTATCTAAGTCCATTATTGCTCTGCCTAATCTAAACAGTGTTTCATTCCGTACAAGGTCTGTGCATTGAAAGTTTTCTTAAACCAAGGAAACCTGGAATAAATACCTCATTGTCTCAAGGACTTTATCACAGTGTATGAAGGAAAACCAGTGTGTGACTGTGTTTTCAGCAATGAAGTTCTTTCAGTCTCAGGAAGGATAGTTTTGATTCGTGAATTTATTGCTCCCACAGTTAGGACTTCACACTTGACCGAAGTAGCTGATATACTGTCAAGACTCTGATCTGGCATGCAGTCTGCAAACACAGTCTGTTTGTTTGACATAAAAAGAAAAGAGGGGGCTTTTTCACCCAATTTTTTACGTTTTTAACTTTAAAAGATTTAGAAGTTTAAAACTTTGCCTTTTAAAGCAAAAAAAGAAGACTCAACAATGCCAATATGTTTCACAAACTTGTCTCCAAACTGCCAAACTGTTGCTGCCAGGGGAAATTAATTTTGTCCTTGCAAAAGTCAAACACTGTTTTTGAATGAGAAATGATGGTTACGAAATGTTCTTCACTTTTTTTTTAATAAAAAGTCCTTCGAAATTGACTGAATCTGAATGGAATGCTTTATTTCATTCAAAACTTTAGTCTCTTTTTTTACTTTCTGGCTTGCAGTTTTGGAAGTGATGACATATACTCGGAGCTGTAGCAGTGGAGAACTGCAGAACTTTCTCTGTCTCTGTGGTGGTAGAGACCTGCCCTGCACGTACCCTGCTGCTAAATCACAGCTAAACCTGATGCCTACTTCTCTGTGCTGCCAAGGGGCAGGATTCCAGGTGAGGGTCTCTGCCTTTTCCCTCCCACCCCACTGTGCCTTCCTGATGGCTGAGCCCAGATTTTTGTCCGTGTTCACAAGGGTGTGCAGACATGGGGCTCACTTTCAGCCAGGAGCCCATCAACTCCTGCATGACGGAGCAACATGGACACCCCCAGACTATCCCAGACTGCATCTCCTTCCCACACTGATAGATCAATCTCCGTGCTCAAACCCTGTCCCAGGCACTTTCCTTGCACAAAGCAAGACTGATGCCAAGTTCTGCTGGGAAGAGGAGAGAGCTGACACAAGGCCATTAAGCTTCACAGCTGTAGCGTAACTTAGGAGAGTTTCTGAGTGCCCCTGACCATGAATGCAAGGCAGAGACCATGCTGGCACTGAATCATCTCCCTTTGGGTCAGCAGGGAATCTCTGCCAACTACTGAGTGGGGGAGATGGCAAATTAAGTCTCTAGATAAAGATTCATAGGTTCTTGCCTAAAATGACTGTACTCTAAAATGCCCAGGCCAGAAGCTCATTTGTCTGATTCAGACCAGAAGTCATCCTCTGGAGATAGAGCTGAAGGGATTCCTGAGCATCCTGCCCATCAGACCACGCTAGGATACCTGCCAGGTGTAACTAACATTTTGCATATTTTGTCTTTTGCCGTGGCCTGTCTGACTCCAGCAAAAGCCATAACTCCAGCTCCACGCCCGAGGGGCAAAGTGCAAAGAGTTAAATGTCTTAAACTGTGTCTGAGCTGGGGGCAGTGAAATTCCACCCTGACAGGGCAAGCACGGTCTGTCTGTCAGGCCTCCAGTCCAAACAGGAATCCTGGCTGGCCAGACCGGGTTTTAGCTGAAAGATGTATCTCAGTAGCATGGAAAAACACGAGCAGTCCCTGGAGCAGGCAGAAGCGCAGGGCGGAAAGGCTCGGGAGCGCTGGTCCTGCTGAGGATGGATTCATGGCACGAAACAACAAACAGGGTGTCTGGTGAGCCCAGCATAACACCCCAGGCACATGTGAAGGAAGAATCACTCTAAACACAAGAATGGGACCAGATGAGTTGATTTCAATGCTTTATTGTAAGAAAGCTCCTTAGATTACGCAGATTAAAATCTTCATGGAAACACTTCTGGAGACTGTGTGTTGCTCAGCTTCCTGCGCAAGGCACCGCTTGACATGACTATGTAGAACAGCAAACTTGGGAGAGGGGTTTTTATTAGTTTATTATTATTACATGGCTACAGAGCTCATGTGTTTCTATAGTGGTCTCCTCCTGCACTGGAAGAAAGTAAATCTCTGCTTCAGAATCACCCACAAATGAAGGAAAAGACTAGCAGGAAAGCAAGGGGTAGGCACTCAGGGGAGCTTTTCCCCTCAGCCCCTGCAAAACTCAGCCTGGGACACCCAGGCTGGAGAAGGGGAACAGCCAGGCTACAGTGTTTCCTAGCTCTGGGGCTCCACAATGAAACTGAATAAGCTGAATTATTCGGCTGTAGGATCAGGGAAGGAGTTAAGGCTTCACACACCAGCCTGGTCCTTAGCACAGTTCCTTCAGTCCAGTGGTGCAGAAGTCAGAAGATGAATGGCTGGTGCCAAGATTGCATGTGATGGCAGAAGTTCCCACAGTGTGTGCTCAAAGCTCTTCTTGCAATCCCCGGGATCCTTCTTGGGAAGAGGAGCCCTTATCTGCCCACTGTGGTCTGCTTGGTGAAAAACCTTTAATTTTTTGTGACTACAATGTACCCAATGAGTCTAAATATGTTGAATTCCACTGCTGCTTTTGCCCTGAGCAAGGATTGCAAATTGAGCAATGGACACTACAAGTAAAAACCCAATGCTTCATACGTAATGGTCCCTTCACAGCTCCCAGTCCTTTCCAGTTCCCGCATCCCTCCTGGACTATGCACCAGCTCCTCCCCAGGGCAGTCCTGGGCTCACCTGCCTGACCTGCCTTCCTCAGTGATACCCCAAGCCTCCAAGCTGTACCAGCAAAACCAGCTTCAGTCACTTCTCCAAAAGCCCAGCAACACCAGGAGTAAAGGAAAACTCCATCGTCCCAACACCTCACCTTCCCCCAGTTTTTTCCCCTCCAGGCATCTCCTGCCTACTGCCATCTCTGCAGGGTTATACCCAGGGAGGGAGGCCTCTCCAAAAGAGGCATGGAGCTTCCCTCCATAACCACGGGGCATGTGCTCATATCCTCCCTTTGCAGCTGGGGAGTTATAAGGACAGGGAAGAGGAAACACTCTCTGGAGAAGCTTCTCTCTCTTTGGAAGCTGTAGAAGGAGCTGAAAGCAACTAGCTCACACAAAATGTTTAGCTTTTAGAGACCTGACATTAGGTGTGGAGCATGCTGGGCATGCTGGCTTGTGACTGCTGCTCCTCTTGGGTGGAGGTGACCACAGCTAAGCTATGTGAAACACAGCTGAGAGGCCAAGGAGAGCTGAGTGAGGGGTAGGCTGGTGGACAACTGGGAAATCAAAGGCAAGAAAAAAAGACAGGGGGGAGTAGCAGGCTTGGACCAAAACAAAAAGAAAAAAAATGTGATAAATGGAGGGGAGAAATAATTTTTACTAAATCCAAAATTCAGAGTTTCTTTTTGCTTTCGTGTTCTTTAACTCTTGTAAGTATGGCTTTTTATCATACTTGTTTATAAATGAAAAATAACCTTTCAAAATGAAAAACCAAACCCCAAAAACCTTCAGTTTGCAGCTATCCAGGGGAAAGGGTCTGGTGCTTTAAAATCCCATCCTGTTGTTTTTCTTCCAAACTGCTTATCAAATTCAACATGATTCTGGAAACCAGTCCAGCCGCTCTGAAACTGGCTCTCTGTTAACTTACTTCCCCACTATTAAAACTTCCTATTTCATTTACCTTCCCTCCCTACCATGGTCCCTGTTTGTCTCGCCCTTTTGTCCTGCTTTTCAGACTTGCAGCCCCATGGGGCTGTGACTCGCAGTCCCCAGGTGTCCCCCAGCAAGTGGGGCCCGACCTCAGTGATGTCTGTAGGTGCTCTTTGGTCCCAACGCTCTCTAATAACACAGACTCATGATTATTTTGTAAGGTGCTGCTGGCAGCAGGAGTTGGCTTCAGTTATTAACTGTTCCTTTTAAAATTAGCAGCTCCAAAATCTTGAATCCATACAGCAAATCTGGGGAGGTTATGTACTCCTTAGTGTCCTCCTGAGGCAGCATTTTTCTCCCACTAAATGGATGTGTAAAACTGCTATCATGGGGTGAAGTAACTGGCATTCATTTGAGGAAATACAGGAATCATTAATCTAAAGTAAGCAGCAAATAAAACACCAAACTCACTGCAAAACTCCTGTTTCAGTGTTTTTGCCCCAAGCCCTGCCAGTGATAATGGGGATAAAACTGGCCTTAAAAACATGAGGTCAGGAAATGACATGTCTGTCTGAGCTGTCTCTGTTTCTTGAACCATGAAGACATCTGTGGGTTTTGTATTCAAGTATTCAAGTTCCTGCCTGCAATCACAAGGGACATGAAAAGTTTGGAGGGTATTAATGATAGCTGTGATACCACCTAACCCTGCAGGAGGCAGGGCTCTGCACAGTGCCAGGCACACCAGAAGAAGCACATGATGGTGGGCAGCCCCATCACCCTCGCACCATGCTGGCCCTGGCTCCTTCTTGCTCTGCAAGAAGTACAATCTGGATGTAGGAGCACAAGGAGAGCAAGAAATCCACCCAGGTCCTACAGGCAATCAGGAGGAGCCCTGCAATGTGAGGGTAATTTTTATCATCAAGCAGCAATGACATTTTCTTCCAAGCCCCTTCCTCCAGAAGAGAAGGAACAATTAAAAGGCCCAAAGATTTGCCCATATGAGCTGACATTACAAACGTCCAACAAAAGCTTAGAAGTCTTTCCTTTGCTGCAGATGTCATTACAGAGAAATTACCTGCCAGAAAACCAAAACACCAGTGAAAAATTACATATTAAAATATAAAAAATTATATTACACTTTTGCCAGAGAGACAACCACTTTTTGACTGTTTTCCAGCAGTTTCGTGGCTTATAGAGTCATCGGAAACAGGCGGAAATGCTAACATAATTATGGCTAATGATTTAGGTTGGGAGAGGAGTGAGCAATTAATTTTTATTATGTTTATCAATACCTTTGGTCACAATGTTATGTAGAAAATGCTTCTTTTGTGATCCAGGAAATTGAAAAGCCATTTGTGGCAGAATGTTTGAATAACATAAGTAATTATATATTTGTACACATTTTATGTTGCTACAATATTATTTCCTAGCATGTGGCTTATGCATTCTTGTAATTGTCTTATTAGGCCAGTTTGAGTTTCAAATAGCACCTATATTGCAGTGTTTAAGATGTTTGCTTTGGAAGGAATTATGGGACACAAAAACATATGGATTGCTTTATCATATATGGAAAGCATACAGTAAAAAGCTGGCTTTCATTACTCCATCAGCATGGACCTAGATATGCACTCAGTGTTGAGACTTGGTTATTCATATGTTTATGACATTTAGGGCTGATTCATGTTATTGTGGATGTATATTCACTCTGCTGCAAATACAACACAACTCTCCACCAAATATTCCTTCTGGTAAATACCGTGAGACCCAGGGTAACTGAAATCAGGGCTTGGGACTGGTGAAACAGATGTGCTTTCAACCAGCTGGTCCCCCACTCTCTCCCCTCATCTGTCTGCTTCACATCCCTCTCCTCCATCCTGTTCTGCACCATGGTTGTGTTTTGCTGCTCTGACCGGATGACTGAGACCTTCCTAAACAGTGAGAGAAATCCAGCAAGACAGAGATGGCAAGGACAGAAAACCTCCTTGGAAGACCCCTGGCCTTCACTAATGAAAATGCTCCAGCACTGTGGATAAGATTTTACTTGCTAACATCTCACACGCAAAGCGAACACGACACTCTGGGTGCACGGGGAGGAGTGAGTGCTTCAGAACCCTGCATGGTGTGGGTGAGGATTACTGCTCCCATGGATAGGGCACCTCATGGCAATGGAGGGCTGGTGAAGACATGCCCGATACACAAAACAGATAGTCTGACTTTAAACAAAACCCATAAACTTTGCCATCATTCCCTCTAGTGGTTGAATCCAGAAGAAGCTGAAAAGGTTTCTGAGTATTAAATTTTGTCTCTCCTCTCAAACAAGGCAGACTCATGTTTTCTGCACTGTAGGTCATGGTCCCAATCACAGTGATGGTTCAAGTAGTGCCGTTTCCAGGATCACACTGACCAAACAAATCTTTTGGGTACTTCTAGTTTCCTGATAATATCCAGGAATTGAAAGCCATACATTACATTACAACAGCCAGACTTTGTGAGGACCTAAAAAGATGCTTTCTGGGATACTTCCAGGGAGCCATTGGCTTTTGCAGAGGAGGCAAAAAGCCAGCAAGTGAGAATTTATTTGGTGCTGAACACACCTCCATAGCCAGATTAGAGCAAGAGTGTCACTGCACACCAGCAGCTCAAGGAAAGCCTGCTGAGGCTATATGGCAAAGCACTACGCTGATCATCTCGCCTTCTGGTAGCAAATGCTTTCACCAGCCAAACCCACTGCACCATGAAACACTGTGCTCGAAGGGCTGGAGCTGCCTCGGTTTCCCAGCACTTTTATATGATGTTGACAACAGCATACAGTGACCTCCAGTGACAGCACCTGGCACCAGTGACTGCTCGCAGGATGGTGGCCTCAGTGTAAGCAAAGCAGCCAGGGCAGAGGGCTGCTGAGCTCTGAATTTCTCCCTGGAGGCACAATGGCTACACCTACCTGAGCTACCAACATTACCCTTCCCCTAGCCCCTCCCCTCACAACAAATGGATATAGTTGCTGTTGAGTATAATTACAATTGGATGTTTCCAAACATGGCTGTGAACAGGTTTCCATGAATCTGTAGTTTTGAGAGTCAGGTATCTTTCCATTATTAGTAACATTTGGGAAAAACAAAATTTGTAGGTACCACACACTTAATGGACCCAGATTTTAATTACTTTCATCTTATAAACTATTCAGCAGATTTACTTGTAAATTCTCAGAAAGAACACCCTTTGCCTGTGGGAACAATGTTGAATTTGCAGAGGATGTGCTATGTTTCTCATATTTCTCTAGGAGGCTCAGATCATCATTCTAGGTGCAAAGTGAAACTCTCTCTCCATGTGGAGCCCCAACCAAGATCTCCATGACACTCATGTTACCAATGGTGCACAGTGATGGTAAAACAGTCTTTGCCCTACTTACAGCGTGGACCACCAGTGGTGTCTGTAAATCATAGGCTATTTATCTTTCTCCTGACAGAATGTGTACGATAAGAAAGCACAGCCATATATAGAAATATATAAACCTAATTAATTCTGTAGAAAATCCAGTCAAGGAGTGAGGACAATATCACACTGACTGGGTACCCCACCACACAAACCAATGGTCCCTCATGAGATTTGCTCCTTTGGTTAGGCCAGGCTTAATTTTCACCCAGTTTGCTGCTCTTTGGCTGGATTTGTGGAGAAAGTTTTTATTCCACAACAGATCATTTGTGGTGACAGCATAGCTCCTCTGAGTGCTTCAACGTGCAGCTCTGCTTCCTCCATTGCATATGAATGTAAATTTCTTTCTGCAGAGTTTTAAAAAGCAAAATTAAGTGAGCTTTCCATTGGTGCCCCTTTGCAGCCCTGGGGAACCATGTGGGACTGTTGCTCCCGTGTAATTTCTAGCAACACCAGAGGTTGCGACCTCAGAAGAATCATCTTCTTTCCTTACTTCTGTTGTCTTTATTGAAACAAAATTAAAAGCTTTAACCCCCCCGGGAATTCCGTGATTTCACACGCTTTGGCCCACTCTGATTTATACCTTTGTAATGCAATAAACATTCTTCCCACTGTATGACTGTTGGCCTGATTTTCAGCTCCCACGTAGCTGTCCCAGTGTACCCATCAACGATAAATGCTTTGAAAACTGGCCCCAAATTCCCCTCTGCCTCTTGCCTTGAGGGCAGAGTTGTTCTGTTCAGTAAAATAAGAGAGACACAATGTACGATTGGACTTGTACCTCTTTGCTGTGTCATTTGATCTAATTCTGAGACCACTTCGCACACAAAGTCAATGAATAACAGACTTTTAGTTCACTTGCTGTTCCAGCAGATAATTAAGTAAATTTTTTAGCATGATGTGGATCCACCTGATAAAAAATATTTTCACTTAAATTTTTTTTGGATGAGATGAAAACTAAAAATAAAGAAAACATGCTGGGATTGACCCCAAACTACCTTTTGTTTCATTCCTGATATATTTTAAAATTATTTCTTTTACAGCAAACTAATTTAAACATTGTCATAGAACATTTATAATGAAGAAACTAAAATGTTTTGCTCAGAAAATTGCAAAAGGAGATGTTTTCATTTTGTCATGGAGGGAGGGACTTGGGCAAAACAATTCTGTAAATCTGACACCAATTTATATGTTTCAGTCATTCCACGCCTACAGTTGCCAGTGAAAAAAAACCAACCGTTTGGGAAGTTCACATGGTTCTATTTACACATCCATTCTGGTGGCAATTTTACCCTGGCTCCCCATCTCGGGCTTCTGTTATTCAGAAGATCTTAGCCATGACAGAAGAAACAATGATCCTGAAGTTCATCACAAAGACCCACAGTCTTTGCTAGTCTGAAATCTTCCCCCATTCATAATTTATCTTACCCTCAAGCCCACTAATTTGTAAACTGCAAAAACAAAGACGGTGCCCAAGAACTGTGCAAGAGATTCCAGCTCTCAGAGCGCACAGGAGTTCACAGAGTCCCCTGAGATACCCTGTGAACTCAGCAGCACAAGTTTAATGTTGCCCAATAGCTTTTACAACTTACTTTCATGATCTTTTTTCAATGGCAATACAATAAATAATGTCAGTTTGGGATTTTTTCCTTGCCTTTTCTTCATTGCAACAGACACACAGAAAATCCACGATAAGCATCTGTTGTGGAGAAAAATTCAGTACAATATGTATACACAGAACACATATTACTTTCCCAAATCATCTTAATGATGGGCTATAAATATGTTTTTGGCCTATTACTTTTGGCATATTACTTTCGGCTGTGATCATGTCAGCTTCCATTAAAAGAGCTGGATCTGTATTTTTAATGGACAAGTAACATAAATGTAGCTACAAAACAAGAGCTCTTTTTCCTTAGTGCTGATCATAAGCTCCACCATATTTCACAAGGGTGTTGTATTACAGAAGAGTCACCTGTCTAACGGAGGTATAAAGCAGATGTTTTATTTGCACTGAGGATCTCACAGCATTATCTTAAGAGTGCCGCAGGAACATGAGGTTCTACCCAAATTGTAACTCAAGATGTTAAATGTTTGTACTCTGCCTCCTGAAAGTCTCTGTTATGGTTTGGTTGGAACCGTATCCTGTACATCCAAAGACTGAGTGCCAAACAAATTTATGCAGCTGCTGTGCTCCTCACTAGAAGTGGCTGTATTCCTGCACCACAGCAAATAACTCTCACCCATCACAAAGTGCTGCTATGAAGCTCTTGTAGGTAAAATTCTATAGGCTAATAAGATGAAATTTGACAGAGTAGGGATTATCTTCAATGGTCAGAGTTATTTATATCGTTAAATATTTAGCCACAGCTGGAATTAAGCAGTTGGACAGACTCTAGATAAAGGGGAATTCCAGAAAAGTATCATGAACATTTTGTTCCAACAACAGCATTTCATCAAAATTTCCAGCTCCCAAGCAAGTCCAAGGTGACTGTACTTAATAGCACAAAATGTAGATGCTGTTAATTCTTGAACAAAAGATGTACTACAGGGAGCAGCACTGGAGTCGCAAAGGGTTGGAGGTGGAAGAGAAGTGAATCAGGGAGGAGAGGGATAAAGCCCATACAGTGAGGCAACACTGGAAATTAATGGATACCGCACAGCAAGAACAAAAGCAAATAAAGAAAAATAGTTCTTCAAAGGAAACAAAGATATAGAAACAAAAGACAAAATAAATCTGTTAAATTAATGAGTTATTCCCTTGACAAGATTGGTTCTGGATTTCAGTTTGGCAAGAAATGTGTGGATTTGCCTGAAGTACAGAGCAAACACCTTTAAGTCCCGCTAACTTCAGTAGGACTGTGCTTACACAATGTACATTACCTACAAATGTAGGTACCTAATTAATTAGTCTGATGAGACAAAGGCACAATGCACAGTCCTTGCTGATGGCAAACTCTTGCTGTCTGTCATGAATCTGGTATCAGGCGAATAAGCCCAGTTAAAGCAAAAATTCAACATTCAACTTTGCAGCAAGTTCTGATGAAAAGAATCCAGGTTCATAGTTTAGTAATAAACACTGTAACTTTCAAAGACCATTACAAAAAACTGCTTAATTAAAACTCCCATGATCGCAGTATAGGTGATTATGTGATGGTTTGGGGCAGGAAGAGAAAAAAGAAAGTTTGGGTTAACCAATCCCACCCAGTGACCTCAGCTGAAGGCACCTTCCTTGCCTGCAGGGCCTGGATTAAACTGACTGAGCAAGGGACCAAGTTCCCTTTTCCCACACTGAAGGGGAATCTGAAATATGTCAACAATATCTGAGGAAATCAGGGGAAGAGAAATGAGAACAACTGGCAATCTGGAGGGGCTGCCTGAAGGAACGGGGCAGAAAGTGCTGGGGAGCTGCTGATGTGCCCAGTGAGCTGAGCCTGGGCTGCTCCATCCCTTTTCAGCTGATTCTCTCTGCTGAAGGACACCCAAGAATGATTTCAACAAAATCCAGTGGATGCTGTCGTGGTTTAGCCCTAATCAACAACTAAGCACCATGCAGCCGCTCGCTCACTCCCCCCTGGTGGGATGGGGGAGAGAATCGGAAGAGTAAAAGTGAGGAAACTCATGGGTTGAGATAAAGACAGTTTAATAGGGAAAGAAAGAGCCGCGCACGCAAGCAAAGCAAAACAAGGCATTCATTCACTGCTTCCCATGGGCAGGCAGGTGTTCAGCCATCTCCGGGAAAGCAGGGCTCCATCACGTGTAACGGTTACTTGGGAAGACAAACGCCATCACTCCCAATGTCCCCCCTTTCCTTCTTCTTCCCCCAGCTTTATATACTGAGCATGACACCATATGGTATGGAATATCCCTTTGGTCAGTTGGGGTCAGCTGTCCCGGCTATGTCCCCTCCCAGGTTCCTGTGTACCCGGCACAGCACGGGGAGCTGAAAAAGTCCTTGACTAGTGTAAGCGCTACTGAGCAACAACTAAAACATCTCTGCATTATCACCACTGCTTCAGCACAAATCCAAAACACAGCCCCATACTAGCTACTGTGAAGAAAATTAACTCTATCCCAGCTGAAACCAGGACAGATGCCCAAATCCCAAGCCAACTTCAGCTCAGCGTCAGTGTGGTGGTGTCAACAAGGAAGCACTTGTAAAACAGAGCTAATTCACAGGAAACAGCATCATGAAAAAAAATAGCTTTGTCTGTTTGCAGATTACTTGGGACAACATTGCAACTTTTAGTAGGGTAGTTGTAATTCCAAGCAAATTGCAGAATTTGTCTGGAAGGACGTGGCAATAACAGGCAAGGGCTGTTTCATCTGGACTCATGTGCTATTTGCATATTTCCCCCAAAAAACTGATTTCAAAACTGCTGTTGCTGATGCCAGTGTGTGAAGCAGAAAAAGCCCAGCCCAATTCTGAAATACCAGGCTGAGCTGCTGGGGAGAAGATTTTAGCAGACTTTCGAATCCTTTTGTCCACTTCGGTGGCAGACTCAAATGAAAGGCTAAGTGCCCAACCTGGGTGTGAAACAGAGGTGGAGGAATGCATTCTCCAGTGCATTAGAGAAACAGGCTTTTAATGCAAAGATCCAGGTACAAGTTCTATTGAAGCCCCTTGCTGGGGCATCAAACTGTAAGGAGGGGGAGAAAGGCAGCAAACAAATTGTCTGTGAGTGTTTGAATATGAAGCAGTGCCTTGATCGGGGGTGGGGTAAATCATGTGTCCAGGATAAGGCGTCACCTTGTTTTCTTGCAAATACAGACCATGCCTGCAGCAGCTGTGGGGGCGTGCAGACCCAGCACAGAGGTGTGAATGCCGGAGGCATGCCGAGAGCTGGCCCTGTCCCCAGGGCTTTGACTGGCATGGAGACAAGCACATAGAAGAAACCAGCTCCCTCACACCCTCAAAGCTCTGAATGGGTTGAAAGGCAGCAGGAAATCCTGCCGATTCCTATGCTGGAAGGCTCTTGGGAAGGGAGAGGTGATGGGGGAGGCAGTGGCCACAACACAAGCAGAGGAGCACTGTGGGCAAATACCAAGGACCATCCTGCAAAATGCTGCCCAGCATTCAGAAATCACACAGAAGCCAAAGAGATGGAGCCCACAGAGGAGTGGAAGATGTGCATATGTGCAGTGGTTTCTGAAAGCTGCTAATCCAGCTAAATAGCAGGCAGTGTTTAGATACATAAAATGGAGTGGGATGCTATGTGAACAGCACCCTTGGTACCCTGACAACTGGGACCGGCTGTCAAGGTGCTCTGGGGGGCAAGAGCTGATAGCCAGGGAGATGGGAAACCCAGCAGGGACATCAGGGCCAATAGCTTGGCCCTGGTGGCAAATGCCAAGTGCAGCAAAGATTTGGCCTTAGCTGGAATGGCCTAAGGGAATTCTGGGCTCCAGGTCAGTCTGACCCTGATAAAGCTGTTTTTTGCTACTGACAGTGGACCTGTGAATTCCCAGTGAATTCTTGCCCCCTGTCCCCAAATGGGAGAGTACCCACCCCAGGCTGAGGGGCAGGAGAGGGGATCCTGGTCTTGAAAGGCCAGAGCTTGCACATTAAGATGAACAAACTCAGCTTTCGTTCTTTCTTTGCCCCTTTAGGAGTTTTCCTGATCAAAGTAGGTGTATAAATCCATCTCCATCTGGTCTCTGTTGTAGGAACAATCCAGGGGACAAGCCCTGGAGGGGAGCACAGAGAGGTCCTGGAATCTCTATCCATGGAGATCTTCAGGACTCACCTGCTTTAGCAGGGGGTTGGACTAGCTGACCTCCAGAGGTCCCTTCCGGCCTAAATTCTCCTATGACTCTAATAAACCCCATTCTGGCAAATATCAAATGAGCCTCCTCACCTAAGCCAAGCCCAAAGCTGGCTCACAATCTGGAGCACCAAGGTTACTTCTATAACCTCAGATACTTGGGGAAAAAAAGCCTTGAAATCCTGGAAGTGTGGAGGAGCCCAGCTAGAAGCCGTGGCACACTGTTGCTCAGCCTTCCCTTCCCTCCAGAGCAGCTGCTAATGACTCACTCACCTCAGAAACGCTGCCAAGAGCCATAGGAGCCATAGGGACTGGGGGAGAATTCCTTTCTCTTCTGCATCCAATAATATTTATTGAA
Source organism: Anhinga rufa (assembly GCA_013400875.1). Classification (NCBI taxonomy): domain Eukaryota; kingdom Metazoa; phylum Chordata; class Aves; order Suliformes; family Anhingidae; genus Anhinga; species Anhinga rufa. Next base: position 17,224 of record VZTV01111044.1, read on the forward strand.
TAACAATGCTACCAGCTCTGAATCACTGCTCCTGTCAGTGGTCAGGTGGTGCATGAACGTGCTCCTCCACCGCTTCCAAGCCAACCTCCTTGGCACAATGCTGGTACTAAAGGGCTTAATGATTGAACCCCATTTGTCAAAAATCCATCCGGAGATTAAATCTAGAGCTGAGTGACAGTTTCATTTCGGATACCGAGCACAAGAAACTTGGCTAGGTTGAGGTTTGAACAGAAGCGAAGCTGTCTGAACTGTGAAAAGAGGCCATTTGTCAGAAGACGTTTTGCTTGGGCCTTGAACAGCAAAAATGTTGTATGTGTGATGGTTTTTATGATAGCCTCACACTACCAGCATAGGAAAACAATCGTCTGTTTTTTTAAACGGCTCCAAGATAAATCACAAGTAGTGTACTACTATTGATTTATTTATATCTCAATGGAATATTTGAGCTATAAATTACGGTTGAATAAACACAAACTGTGCAGAATTTTGCATTGTTTGAACTTGTCAATGGCAGGTCTTTCTCGTGTTTTCATTTTCATGTAAATCAAACTGTGAAATGTATGGATGCAATTTATTTCCAGTTATGTTTATTGGACTTGGGAATGACTTATTAACCAGGGGCTTTACCCAAATTCTCATTTGATTTCCGTGGATTTGACTGCCCAGCCTCTGTGGAGCTTTCATGGCTCAAGCACTGCAGACCCTAAATCTGATATAAGAGACAACAGTGGTTTTCTCACAGTGCCCTTGTGGAGTCCTGGAGTGAGACTCTAATGGAAACAGTACATCCTGCAGAGCAGAGCACTCAGAAGAAAGTGCTGGTGTCTGGGTGAAATCCCTGCTGGGCTGCCAAGTCTTCCCTTTATTGCAGCAGGGCCAGGAGTTCAGTTTCTATGTGTAATCTAACTCTGTGGGGAGACTCACCCTCCACAATATATTGTAGATCCCCCTGGTGTCAAGGAAAAGACTGCAAGGATTCAAGAGAACATAGTCTTTATGCAATTTTGAAATAAGGGAAACAAACCCTAATAATGCTAACCAAATCCAGATCAGGGAGGACAAAAAAGGTCAGTCCGGGATCTGATGGTCTGTAAAAGCAGCGGAGATGTTTACAGCTGAAGTAGCCCATGCCTTTTCAAGCCATGGCTGATGAGAGCCTTTTTCTAAAATGGAACAGACACAGCAGCAGAGGTGGAAAGGCAAGAAGGGCACAGGTTTCTTCGGTCCTCCTTTGATTTCACCAACTGAAAAATACTGACCTGACATCTTGACAAGTAGCTGCCCTGATGACTCTTCTCCAGCCCAACACTTCACTGAGTCACCTATGGGCCTTGGGGAAGTCCAAGTGAAATCCTGGCTATGATGAAGTCAATAAGAGGTTTATCCTCGCCCTACAACAGACTTTCCCTTGGGACCCTGAGGAAGTCTCTCATTTTTGTGTACCTCAGTTTCTCCAGAGAACATAATGCTTTCCTGTTTGTCATGAGGACAAATTCCTGGTGCCTGCGGACCACTAGCTGTGTCGCTGATAACAGGCACAGGAAAGTCTGTGTGGGTCACTGGACACATTCCATTCTTATGACACTTGAATCCAAAAGAACATTTAAATCAAACATCACTGGTTAAACTCAGTCCTTAGTGAATGGCAGCCTGTAAATTTCTTTGCCTAAATTATTATGAGAACATTGCATACTTTATAACTGCATGTTTGAAAATACTCATGGGGTCAGGCTCTCCTTTTAGCCCCAACAACATAAAGTTGGAGTCACTGCCTGACTCCAGGGCAGCTACTCCAGATTTATTTCAGAGTAACTCTGAGCAGGATCCTGGGTTTTGTTTATGGGTTTTCATTTGTATTTTGTGAAAACTTAATAAAAATCTTTTAAAACCAAAAAACATGGTTCCATAAACCCCACATATGGGATCTTTAAACTCAAACAACTTATGAACTTAACCGTGACTTGTCTTTGTCCTCTTTGCCTTTTCAGCAGCTAGCACTCTCCAGCCATGTCTGCATTTACAGAGGTCAGAAAACCCTTAGACAGCCAGCTCTTTCTTTTGCCTAAAACAATAACAGTGACATATGACAAAACTGAACGACGATGTCCTGAAAAGAAAAAAGGGCATAAAATGAGGCTACACAGCTGAGAGAACCCAACTTAACGCCTGCAAAGTGGACAGCCTACCCAGCCTACCCTACATGGCTTTAGACAACACTGGTTAGAGGTGCTGGTACACAACTAGCACCTTTTTTTTTGAGTTTCTATTAATGCAGTGAAAAAGTTACCTGCCCTGCCCTAGATGTCTTCCGCTCAAAATTCTGCTTGTGACTGGTTCTATACATGCTAGTGACAGTTATCCAGAGATTTTAAGGCATGGGATTTTACAATAGTCTATTCCAAATTGCTCAAAGCTGGCCATGGGTTTTTCCACAGGGATTTCCACATTAGACCCACCAACACGTGGTTGATACAAGGTATATCTATTGCAAGCTATCTGGTTTTGGTCCAAACACTTGGAAGGACAGAGAGTTTAGAAGTTACTACATCATCTAGCAACCTTTTCCAAGATTTGACAACCCTCCCTGGTAAAAATAATTGTATTTCTGACATCCCAGTGCAATTCTATTGGTATCGGTGAAGTTCCTCCTGTGTAAGAGAGGAGAGAAACAGGCCAACAGAAAACTTTGAAGAATGGGAAGGCAGAAAGATTGTTTTAGATTCAGACCTGGGATAAGACCCTCTGGTTTAAACTCTGTAGATCTGTGCCACTTCATATCTTGAGGATCTGCCTCCTTGCTTTGCTCCTGAGCCAAAAAAAAAAAGGTGTTGCAGGCTGAAATGTCAAAACTGCCTAAGAAAAATTTAATTAGTTGAGAAATGAGCAAACAGATCTCTCCAGAGGCTTTGGAAACCTTCACTTCAGTGTCTTCAGGAGCTATAGAAGAGTGAAGAATGAAAGGAGTAATTAAGGGCCTGATCTACATCCCTGGAAACCCAGTGGCAACACAACCCAAGGAATTCAACATTAGATTTGGAAATTAAGGAGAATAAAATAATATGAAAACGGTTAACTAAAGATACTAGTTAAATGCACGGATGGTGGGCATTGAAGCATTCCTCAGTCAGCACCAATGGAAAAGCATTGACCTACCGCACAGGGAAAAGAGCCCCAAAACCACTGGGAGCCACAGGACAGCAGCTGCCTGCTTGAGTACCAGGAGCTGCTCTCCCCACAGTTGCTCACAGAGATGCCCTGGGCTCACCTAAGTGCTCCTGGAGAGGCTTGAGCTCTGCAGCCTCCCAGACCACCATGATCCCCACCCAGCTCTGGCAGAATTTCTGGTGCTGTTTGGGGATGCTCCAAGTAGTGCAGACTGCCCAGTGAAACTGCTTACTCTTTGATAGCTGCAGTCAAAGGCCAGACTAATAGCAGGAGCCATCTTCTCAATGTCGCAGACAGCAGAGTCTGCCCAGGAAACCAAAGTCTCCATCTCTCTGGGTAATGTAGGCAAGTGCCTTCCAAACTTTTGTGTACTGTGCTGCAAGCTTCTTGGGAACCAGACTGATGCTTAGCTCTTCTTAAGGGAAGGTCTGACACAATTGGACCCTTATCTACTTTAGCACCACACAAGGATGTACTAAATGGCTGGAGAACTGGAGAACTACTCGACTCAGAAAGTAGCTAATAACAGAGAAACACCAGCCTAGGGTATGGGAGGGTGTAGTGAGGCCAGCTGGGTCACTGATACTGGCTTGTATATTACTAAGCACTCTCCTTAATGATCTGGAAGACATGAAAAGCTGGATCAGTTGTTAAGCTGGGTCCAAAAAAGATGCCTAGGGAAAATGTGATTATTTGAGAAATGAGTGCCAGGACCTGAGATCTTGGAAATTTTAGACTTTTTCCATAGACTGGAGGATGGGAAGCAGGCAGAGTAATAGAAAAGTCTTAAAGTGACTTTGCTGAAGAACTATACAGCCAGAGCAGACAAGCTCAGCCTAAGCTCCAAGCATGCTCCCCTGGCAAAATCAGCAAATGCCTTGGCTCAAGGTGCAACCAGAGGAGACATGAGGCAGAAGAGAGATGATTTTCCCCATGTCTGTAATAGTCACATGCTGGGTCACTGCTGTCAGTTTGGGTGTTTTTCAGAAAATTATGCTGGATGTTTGGGAAGCAAGCAGAAAGGAATCACTGAAATGATTTAAGGGCTGGAGACAACATTCAGCACAGGTCTTGAGAGTTGTCACCAGAAGGGGAAGTCACAGGCTGCAGCCCCTGACACTTCATCAGCAAATATTCTCCTGTAGCAAGGCATCAAAGAACTCCACATACTCAGCTCCTCACAAAGAAGATTTAGTGGTTATTCGATTTTGGTGTCTAAGAATGTTCACATGGAGGATATATCAGTCACTAACAGATTCTTTTAATCTAGAATCAAAAACAGTAACACGAACCAATAGCTGGCAAATCAAAGCCATACAAATTCCAGTTGGAAATGTAGCCTTTTTTTTTTTTAATCCATGTCTGTCATTAGACGTTAAAGCAAATGACCTAAAAAAACTGGAGGATGTCTCCATCTCTTGAAGTACTCAGATTGCAGCTGAAGCCCACCCTGGAAGAGACACTTTTTTGCTAACATACAATACTGAACTCTGTCCAGGAGTAACTCTGCAAAATGAAGTGGCCGGTGACATACAAGAAATCAGATTCAATGTCTCCCTTGTAGCGTTGCAGTAATACCAGTGAGGTAAAGGCAACTAGGTTTTTTAGTCTTTGGCATGCAAGAGCACGCAGTCAAGCACCCCCACACTGTCCAGCAGGTGGGGTCAAGATTTCCCCAGAAGGATAACTATCCCAATAGTCCCCAGTGCTATCATAATGTTCCCCTTCTAAGCCTTCTGCAAAGCCAGTTTTGAGCTACAGCAGACTGACTTGGAGAAACAAATAATTTCTTCTCCAGCCTATGGTCTGTCATCTGGTTTTGAATCAATCAGTGCAGCACACAGGTGGTGGAGGGAAGCGTTCTAGCCCACGGCAGGAGGACTCGGTGAGTGCAGCCAAAATAAGCTTTTATGTCCCATCTGACATCTGTGGGAATGGACAGGTCTTTCACTGTGTGGGACATACATGATTGATATGAGGGGATCCCTATACACTTTAGTATTCATTATTTTTAAGAGTCTGGATTCTGCAAGGGGGAGGGAATGTTTTCATACCTTGAGAATATTACTCCTTTACG
>VZTV01111048.1:0-15419 GCA_013400875.1 Anhinga rufa
AGTGGCCTCTCAATGACATTGGCCAGCCCCATAGCACTCGTGGGTGCATCCCATGAGGTCCCATGGTCCTGTGTATGACCAATTTGCTTAAATCTTCCCTAACCTGATCCACTGAGAGTAAGTGTTCTTTGCTCTAGTTTTTCCCCCTGGTCTTGGGGAAGTCTCTAACATCCTATAGCAAGGATGCACTTTTTTGTTAATTCTTTCCAGTGCCCACAGTGTATTTTTTTTTTTTATTACTCAGTTCTACAGTATTCCTCAGAAAAATTACCTCAGCAGATATGTTTCTGTGTAATTATAACCTCTATAGATCTATCTTCCTTCCCTCCCTTTTTGTGCCACTCGCCTACAGCACCTTATTTCTAAATCCTCCTCCTTCCTCAGTGCTTATGGGAGGAGGCGGGCTTTGCAGCATGTCTGTGGACTCACATTTCCTGCTCTGAGGGGCACAAAGGTTGGATGCTTAAATCCCTGTGGGGTATACTTGAAAATTTCAGCTTCATTTTGCAGAGGAGGAGAGCTCTGGTGAAGGTTTTCCATTAACCTCCTCCCAGCCCCAGCACTGACATAATCAAATCCCCAGCAAGGGGTACTATTGCCGCATCTTCACAGTGAAAAAGTAACATGATTTTGCTTAAACATACAAATTTAACTTGCTACCCAGGGCATGCTTTAGAATACTGCAGAATTTTCCTGAAAGATTAATGATGTTAAAAAGTGCTAATGGCAGATGAGAGCACCTTTTAGCTCTACTGCCATCAGAGGGAGGCACAGGATGCTGAGCTGCTCCCCTGCACCTCTTCCTACTGGGGCTGGGGACCCTGGCACCAGCTGCCCCATGCTTGAAATTGCACAGCATAGCACGGGTGCCCCACCTGCCCCACCACGGTGAGCCCAGCACGAGTTGATTGTGCTCCCAACAAGCCTTGGGCAGGCTTGGGGAAGAGTTCCCAGCGGCTGCTGTCAACCGTGCCAGTACTCACGCTTCCATGGAGCAGGCGTACTCTAAAACGACAGGTTTTTTCCAAAGTGCTCATCTGCCTTTTATGTTTGCCTCCTCAAGCAGAAGAACACTCTCTGCATTAATACACCACTGCAGCTTTTTCAGAAATATTGGCCTGGCCTTTGCCTGTCCGTCTGCAGAGCCCCCAGCCAGCTGGTGGAAAGATTAAGTCTCCCTCCCCATTCCTCTGCATGTGCCCACATCACCCCAGCAACCTGCCTCGGCCCCAGCCTGCTCCCCATCTTTCCATCTGGTCTGGGTGCCAACAGTCGCCTCTCTGCCCCATGCTGGCACTTTTTTCCTTCTCAGCTCTTTCAGTGAGACCGGATCCTTCTGTAGTTTCAGCCATGGTGTGACAGTTGGATTTTGGACACCGCTAGCTGGAAGGATTTTCTGACCAAGAAAATATTACCCACTGCTCCGGGACAAAAAATGGAGCAAAAATTTATCAGCATACACCCCCACCATGGGAGACCTGTTGACAGCGAGCATGGAGAGCCAGGCTTCATCTCCATCTTGTTCCTACACACCCAAACCATGTTTGCAAGCCCGGAGCAGCTTGTATTTGCCATAAATCAGGTGCCTAAAGCCACATACACAGTCAACATGATGGGCACACTAAATCACCTAAACATGCAGAAGTCCAGGTCTCTGATTTCAAGCCCATGCCCCTGCCAGTTTGAAATTATTCTTAAAAGATTTCAATTAAATTTCATGTTCTGGAGCATATAGTTTTAACTTGGAGAGAAAGAAGGTCCGACCTATAGGCTCGGCTAGAAAATTAGATGCATCCCATAGGGTATTTTTTTCTGCATTTAACAGAAAATTAATTACATTATGTCATTCTCTATTAATCTGCATATGACCAAAGAGTGATTTCTACAGAACCCAGTGGGTTAATCCCACTACCAAGGCCTGCCCTGCTATGGGGACTGCCCAGCGGGGCAGCAGAAACTGGCGTGGAGGACACTAGTGGGGCAGAAACCAAACCAACTATGCAAGTGTCTCTGCTCCTGGAAAACCCATAGGCAGGAAAGCCCCATCATGGTAAGCTGGGCTGCTCTGCAGTGCTACTTCCGGAGGGGAACAGGCTGGATCCACGTACAGCCTCTACTTTGCCTCTGATGTGACCAAGAAATGCCGCAGCAATCACTTGTGCTCTGAGGTTGATCGTGTCTGACTTCCTGTGACCACATTCAATGGATAGAGATGATTAGAGTAAATTCCAGTGCTCTTTGGCTCTCCCTGGTGCTGGGACGCTGATGAGCAGTGACAGTTGCACTACTGCTGTCCTTTCCGTGGTAGATATCGGAGATGTAAGTGCAGAGATGTGGCGGTATGTGCTGCTTCTTGAAGCCCAATTCTGGGAGGCTTTTGGCCCCCAACATCCTCACTGTCATATAAGAGAAATAAGAATTGCATTGGAAGGTGCCTGGAAAAATGGAATATTTGTGTGGATCTGTAGACACATATATCAGTAGTTTAATCTGTGTTTCTCCAAGGAGAAGTGGCAGATTGGTTGGTTGTTTTGGGGAGGTGGAGGAAAGGTCAGAGTGAACACCTTACCTGGCTGCACCAGGATTTGGTGATGCCATGTTTGCTCTGTGATGCACTCTCTTCAGATGCGTGCCACCCTCCAAATGCCACCAGAGCCAAAGTGCTGCATGATAACTCACATTCCCCCAGCTCTGCTCTCTTGGAACTTCTATCTGTGCAATCCCTTCACTTACTGAAAGGTGCAGCACAAATCAAGATTGCACCCCATAATCATACACCATTCTTCTAGACCCCAGTGGGACATAATCACAAACCATTCAGAAATGAAATAAAAACATAGAAGCCTGCAAATAGTCATGAAATCAAAGAGTTTACATGTGTTTGAACTGTTTGTGAAGGATGCTGTGGGCAGACTTGCGTGCCTGCACATGCACCTGCTGCCAGAGGGCTGGCTAGAGGCCAGGCACGTACTGCTGCAAGGTGAATGAAGGCGTCCAAGCACAGTGGTATTTGGGCTGAGGTAACCCCCCACAGGTGATATCAACACTGGAAACAGAGAGGCAGCTTCCCGACATCTTTGGGTTTTGTTTTCAAAGCCTTACTGTCGGTTGTCGGCAGCCGCGCTGACATGGCCAGCAGGAAGGTGGTTGTATTCCAGGCTTCAAAAAAAAGATGCCATTTTCCTGTCTTCGAAGACACCAATCTGTACAGGCACTGTGTTTGCAGGAGATGCCCTCTCTCTTTAGGGGAAGAGAGTTTTAGTGAAATAGCTTCTCATCTAGCATCAGTGCCATATGGGACACTGAGCAGCGAAAGGACAGTGGGAAACCAAAGTGAAGGACAGCACATTTTGCTTTGAAGCTTCAGTAGCTGGTTACAGAGAGAAAAGAGTTTTAATATAAGGTCTAGTGCATCCAGATTTGGCAGTGGGAGCTGCCCAGTGGAGTTTTAGATGTTTTATGTATTTAAGAACAGATGTGAAGCTGAAGCTCTGTTATTGCTGGGCATTTCTCAGCTATTCTTTGCCACGAGATGTTCCATCTGTTTTATACCCCAATACACTTCCCCTCCCATTGCTGTAGTCTTGAAACATTTACATGAAAACTTCATTTTGTAGAAGTGGAAAACCAAAATGTATTATTTGTCTCCCACTACCCTCTACTTTTTCTCCTTTCTGCCTCTCACACACAAAGTTATTATCCCAAAGGCTGTTCTGGGCTCTCTCTTGGTCTTTGTCACACACGAGGTGGAAGCTTGGTGCTGAACTTTTTTCTGCCAGAAGAGACTGGTTGTTCCTACCGTCCACTTCAGTTGTGCCAATACAACTGCTTTTTTGGGCTGTAGTATGAGCTATGTCAGTGAAATTATTTGGGTTAAGAAATAGCAAGCCAAAGGGGGAAAGCTGCAGCTGTTTAATGTATGTTTAAGCAGAGCAAATAGTTTACTTTTCTTACCCATTTTACAGAAGTGAAGTAACTGCCTCCTGGCAAGTGAGGCATGACATTGGGTTAGCTGTGCCTGGCAGCTGTGTAGCCCCTGGGCATGGGGGCTCCATGCTGGAGGTTGCCAGGACCCCGTGGCAGGTCTTGGGACTAGGGCTGGTTGTGCTGACATGGTAGGTTGCCCCTTTGCTCCAAATCCATAATGAGCTGATGTCCCAGGTGATGCTGGAACCCACGCACCAGCTAAGGAGGGGTGGGTTTGGAGGTCACCAGCACCAGCAGACCCACCAGCCATACAGTGTTGTGAAGTGTGTCATGGCCAGTGTGGCAAAATACAGAATAAAGCCATGAAAATAAATACTCTCAAGAAGCAGGGGCATCATGGGGTCATAGGGTTCCTCCTTGTGTTCCCTTTCCTTCCAACATGCTCCATTTACAGCCTGGGACCCCATGCAATCTCCTCTGCTCAGCTTCCTTCTGGTGTGTCACCAAGGGGTGCCGTGCCTGGCCGTGCCAGCAGCCACTGTCACAGCAGTACCTTTATGTTGCCCCTTTCTTTCCCCTGCTCTAGGTTTCTCTTCAAACATTACAGCTACATGATCCAGTGTCACAGAAAAAAAAAACCAAAAAAGATAATTTCCAACAGCCAGGGAGCTGGCATATTTCTAGTTATAACAAAGCGACCGTAGCCTGATTTATATAGATCACTTCCTTTGGTTAGGCCAAAAAATGTGACTATTTCAAAGCTGATTTATATTTCTAACTGAAGTCCAGAATCTTAATCTTTCCTACTGTTTCCCCCGTCTGAACTACACTTGGCTGCGTGCAGGGCGAGGAATTAGGGTCAGAGGTGGGAGTCAGAAGGAAGAAGAATTGTTCCTATTGCAAAAGTAAACAGCAGTAAGTGCTTAATTGTTTCTGTATTTTTTAATCAAGTGGATTTTTCAGGCTGCTCCAAAGAGCCCTCAGTGTGTGTTAGCAGCACAGACTGAAACCAAATCAATCCATGTCCTCCTCCTCTCTTCGGGTGCTTGTTTTTCTTGTCATTGCTCCAGGGTGAGCGTTCCTCCAGCGCTCCAGGCCTCTCTGCAGGAGAGGGCTGCAAGAAACGCGCTTCTCAGTGGATCAAAACGGTGGTATCCAGCCCTAAACTGGGACAGGTCTGGAGGAATGTCAGGAAAGCCTGCTGGATCACCTTCTGAGTGCAGCAGTGCAATGCAACTACATGATCAGCCCAGAAAGCCTAATCCTGCCTTCACGGCTGACAGCAACACTGAGGGACTGCAGCACACGACTCTGACCCCTGGACAGCCCTTGGAGGCTGCAGGGGGAAAATTAGCTCCTGCAAAAACAAGCCCTTTGGTGAACACAGGAGCTACTGATGCCTCATTCCCAGTGGGTTTGTGTTTTGTGCTTGACCTGGGAAAGTGTGGTCTCCTATGCTATACTTTTGAAAGCAGGTGGGCTTCACTCAGAGCAAAGAAAAAGAGGGTTTCCCAAGAGCCTTGCTCCATTTACAACACCAGCGGTGCTCCATATACCCTGGTCCTGATTCCAGGCAAGCACCATGGGAGTATCCGGATGGAGGCAAGGCACACAGCTTTACACCATACACCAGCACCTGGTGCTCTCACTGTCTGCAGGAGCTGAGTACCATGGAAAACATCATCCATTTTGGAACAAGTCCTCATCATAAATAAAGCCACAGGCTGGGATACTGGCTGCCTACACGTTTACATCTCTTCCTGTCACCCCCAGCCTGCCCAGGAATTTCCCCTCCAGTGGGATTTTTAACTGCTCTTTCCTTGCTCTCCTGGAAACACTCTGTTTGCTTTAGCCCTAGCCTATGTCCTTCAGGAACATGTCTTCAAGTAACTGGGGTCCATGGTGGGCTCTGCTTCAATCTGATTTCTAACAGACCAGCTGCGTTCAGCAGGAATGAATCCCTGCCACCCAGACCAGCCCTCTCCTGCAGCCCCTCCTAAAGATGCTGAAAGGTCCAATTCCGCACAAAGATGAGGATGTTTGATGCTCTGAGCCCAAACTGGGCTGTCACAGTGATGTATGATATTCTTGTGCTTGAAATGGCCTTGTGGATGATGACACTGGGAAGTACCAGATGAGTTTCGAGAGGCTGGCTGTCTTGTATATCCCACAGATGATTTTCTCCCCTTCATATTTTTTCCCAAGGTTTCATGTGTTTTGACAAACAAATGTAACCAGGATGCTGAGGGATTAACCAGGATTGCAAAGACTTTCATGACTTAGTGTTTTTCACTGTTGTATTTCTTCTGCATTTCCCAGAGTCACTGCAAGGCTGCAGTGTTCCTGTATGGGACATAATGGGCATCGTTTAAACTCAGGCTGCTACACTGCAGGTTAACTGTGAGCAGAGCAGAGATGAAGAAAAGAGTTTAGCTTGGGCAAGAGGCACACCCTTTATTTTGGCAAGAAGCAGTTCAAATTCTTCCTCTGATTTACACTAGTTTATAGAAAAGACTGTACCGAGCTCTTGAAGCATGTGGTAGTATTTAACTGTATAAAACTTGGAACCAGCTTCAAGTACTGCATGTGAGGAGATCAAAGCTAATAAACTATATATTTCATATAGGGAATATCTGTGATGAAGAGACAAATTTATCCCAGTGATAGCCAACAGGGAGAACCTCATTTGAAAACAAAGGCTGGCGCAATGATGTTCCTCTGTTTGCTTGTTTTGCAGGAAGATTGTTTATTAGAACCACCATTTTAATATAAACTCTGTGAAGGCTTGTGTACTTTGCACGAAGGCGCTCATGGTCTCGAGGCTGAGGACGAGGTGTGCGGCAGCAGATGGAGCCTGGGTCTCTGGACGTGCGGCGCCTGGGGCAGCAGCTCTTCCTCCCCTGCCAGGGAAGGGATGGGGGCTGCACCTTTCTTCTCAGGCAGCAACGTGGAAAATACTTTCCTCCTACTGTAGACAGGCTGATATAACTGCCTCTGGCTATGTTTTTCCAAAAAGGGAAGAGGGAGAAAAAACCCTTTGCTTGGCTGGTTTTTAGCACAGCTGATGACCAGTTGCCTAGTCCCAGCTCACTAGGAACCGAAGGTGATCTGTGATGCCTGTCCTAGGGAGCTCAGGGAAGGCCACGGTCCTCCTGCAGCCCTCAGCGTTGCTGCTGACCTTCCAGCCATCACTAGGGAGGGTCCTTCACCGTGGAGGGTGGCAGCTGTTCCCCCGCCATCCTCTTCTGGGTCCTCCCCTCTCCCCCTCCCCGCTCGCTCTCCCTCACCTTGTGCAGTTCAGCTTTTATGTCCCAGTTATTTATGTGAAGCAGGCTCTCCAGGGCTGCCCCGCGTGGCTATTTTAGTGATTTCCTCCAGCAAGTTCCTGCGATTGTTGGGCTGGCATTGTGTGAGTCACCCACCACACTTCCTCCCACGCTCCCTCCCAGCTGGGAAAAGCGTCCTCCTGCTAGCTTTCCTTTGTTAACAGAAGCATCCTGAAGTAATCCCACCTTTAACACCACAAAGGCCACGCCTGGTGATGGCAGCCCTATGTTTTTCAGGTGCCTGCACCATCAATGGGCAGAGGATGCCACTGAGCCATCTGGCGAAGCTACCAGGGATGGGAGAAAAGAACTGGGCTGACCTGCCCCTTCATTTTGTGCCTGCAGCTCCATGTGGTCACTCTATGCCTGGGGCTCTTGGCTGGTAGTAAAGCCAAATTTCAACCAGAGAGGGACCCAGAGCCGCAGCCTTGCTCTTGCTTTTTGCATGCAGCCCAAGCCTGATGGGGAACGCTTGCTCCCCTGCAGTGACCTTCCCCATGGCCTCTCCTGTCCAGAGGACACCTGCACATTTCAGCCAGCATCTGCTAGCCCTGGCATGGGCAGAGGTGTGTTTCTAAAACCAGCTGAGACTGTCTGCTTTAGTAGGCACGAGGCACAACCAACTACACAACCCAAAGCCACAAGCCTCTGTGAGCAGAGCCCTTTTGGTGACAGGGATGCTCAGTGCTGGCTGTCACCACTCCATGATGGAGAGTAGGGCTGTCAGGAGCTGCCCCAGCATGCTGAGCGTGCACGGGGTGTCGACAGGCTGCACGGTGCATCTGGGCACCACATGGCCCTGGGAAACCACGGCGCACACCTGGCCAGGCAGGCTGACTTGGCTCCTCTGCAAATGAACTGCTAGTGTGTGAGTGCTGAAAGTATTCAAAATACATGCAGGGCAGGTATCTAAATATATGTGATGGGCAAGTGTTAAAAATCTGAAAGAAACAGCCCAGCATGTTTCTTTACAGTCTATCATGTTTCTTTTCATCTGTTTATTTTGCTTTGGGCTTTTTGATGTTGTCATCCAAAATAAAAATGCATTTTTTCCTCCCTAAGCACCAGACTGGTATGCAACTAACATTTCTGCCCCCATGAGAGTGAAAAACAACAGCAAGCTTGAGTCTAGCAATTCCTTCCTTTTATTTGATGGAGACATAATGTTTTCAGCTTTGTGCTGTGCTGGACAGACTAACCGTCAGGGATGCTCCTTGCGTACCAGCCTTACCCCCATTCAAAGAAGTCTAGTAATATGCTTGTAGGAACATTACCTCTGGCCACTGGTCCCCACTGGAGGTGCCCAAGGGCACTTTCTACCCCAGTGTTGCTGCCTTGCACTGAGTGTGGATGAGATGCAGCAACACGGTGTCCTTTGGAGTATGTACAGACATGTCTAATGGGTGGGTGCTGAGCAAGCAGACCCACAGCAGCCCAGTGGGGGAAGGCATGGACCATGAGCACGCTTTTCTTGCAGCCACCCAGGTAGATGCTTTTCTGAAGCTGTCCCTGAAAGACTAGGGACCGTACATGGGCTTTATACAGCTCCTCCTTTATCCAGGAGGAAATCTGGCATTTCTCCCCCATTACCAGCTGAGGACATTGGCTTGTCTGACGTTATTTCTGCTGCTTGTTAGGTTTGCTCTTCAATAACCAGTGACATGTTTCCCACTAGGAAGGTACTAAAATCATCACCCAGCTGCAGGGGATAATTATCATTTCTGCTGGAGTGACCCTGATGTTTCTTATTAGCACCAGTGGTATGTGTGGAAACCTGTACTTCAGAGGGAGCAGATGGTGAAAGGATCCCCCGAGAGCGCTGGGAGAGGAGGAAGGCTGGACTGCCACCAGCAGAAGCATCTGCCAGCTCTGTGCCTGGGTAACATCATCCCAGGCACTGCCAGGCTGAGGTTTTTCTAGCACATGGAGACATGGCAGAAGGTGGGAAGAAAAGAAAAGGAAAGGAGTTTAGAAGGAAAACTCAAAAAAAGGGGCCTGTGAACAAAATCCTATGACTCTCTTTATGGCTTCACTCCAGATACCCTGATCTGGTAGTGATGCAGGAGGAAGGTCCAAGCCAGTGTCCTCTGGAGGAATGCCATGAGCCTTGGGCTTGGCTTGTCCTTCAGCATCTTACAGGATGGGGCCATGAAGAACAACTGGTTTAGGTCTGAGGGAGTGTGCGTGGTCTAATCTTACTGAGTTCTTTTCAGTGCACATGCAAGGCACCAAATTTCCTCTCCTAAACACTGTGTCCTCACTCCATAAGGAACACAGGGCCACCCTGTACATAGGAAAAGGCAGACGGCACATCCAAATTACTTAATTCATCTCTGTAGACATCAATTCTCCCTCCACCAGACAGCTGCAAGGAAGCTGTTGGCTCTGAGCCTGATGCAACAGCACAGCAACACAAGTATAATACACCCCGGCTTTTCCTTCCCTTGTCATTTCTCAAAGCATCTGCGATCTTATTTCCTAAAAAACCAAAACAAAATCTGAAAATCACGTGAAGCTTGTCAAAATCAGAAGATCAGGAGGGCTAAAAGTGCCTCCTCACAACTGTTTGGGGTTGTGCTACACCTGGGGGCTATTCCACTTTTGAATTAGTTTCTCTAAAGCCTGTTGGGATGGTCATTGTTGGAACAGGCTGCTGTAGGGCCCCAGAAACACCCTCCTGAATTTTGGTGCCACACAGGTCCAGCTGATCCTTGCTGAACTTCTCTCTGCTGCTTTTCAGTAGGGCTATTGGGCTGTCACAACAGCAAGAGCATTAAGGACTCTACTTCCTCCTGGATTTAGTATTCCTTCTGTAAACCCTAAAAACCCTGGGGTTTGAGGTGAAGTAGCTGGCGAGCTGGAAAATGTTTGTTTTACTCTCAGTCTTGCTTCCTCCGACACTTAAAACAGCAGGAGAGACAGTGAAGGATCACTCCCTTTGTATGCCCTATGTCCACAACCTCATATCCTTGTCTTCCCCAGGGCTACAGAAAGCAGGATTTCTGAAGGTTTTTTCCCAAAGAGGAGCTTTTCCAGTGCAACCATCAGTTACCATGAGTTAAAGACCAAAAGATATAAGTATCAGAAAAGTCATATCCCAGGCCTGCCTCACACAAAGCTCTAGTTTTGTGCTGTCCTGCGTCTACTACCTAGGTCAGTAGAGTAGGTGTCTTAACTACTCAGGCAGTTATATTAACTGTAAGACTGGAGCATGTTGCAGTGTTGAAAGTGGTTTTTACATGAGCTCCCTTCTACAGACAAGGGTGAAAAAATCATAAGGGTAAGTGACTTGCCAAGGTCAAAGAATGTTTGCAGGAAAAGACCCCTTACAACCTCTGTGCATTTTGAAATGTGTATGCCGGCTCTGCTTTAAAGCCAGCCCTTTAAGCTTTAAGATTTTCTGGCACTGGCACAGGGATGCACCAACTGACCTAATTTTCCTGATCTTTCTCATCTATAACCTCCGTTGTTCATTGACTACAGGGATTGCTGGGTTAGCAGTTAAAGTATTTTTATGCTCTTATTCACTCAGCACAGAACATAGAAGAAAATCTTTCAGAAGGTTATCTTTCTATGCAGGTCAGGACTGCAGCCCACGGAGAAGCAGGCTCCTGCTGCAAACTCACCTCCTTTCCATAAGAAAGGTGCAGCCAAGAAAACTGGAATCAGACCTACAGTATTCACATAGAAAATTCTCCGTGTTGACATCTTATTTTTATGTAAGCTGCTCAAACTCAGGACTTCTTTAGTCAGGCTGGTTCTCTAAGCACATAACCCTGAACTACTATTTCCTCTTTTGCTGCAATTTTGGGCGGTGGAGCTGCCTCTCACGGGTTGGCAGTGGAGCTCTTACTGATGCATGTGATAGCACAGGGGCTCTGGGGTCTTTATCTGTCACCCCACCCTTGCTGTCGATCATGGCAATGCTTCCCAGGCTCCTTCGCACCAGCTTGGGTGAGGCTGTGCAGCTGAGGAGGGAGCGGGCAGCATTTGCTCCAGCAACTACACAGAGCCCTTCTCCCGAGGTGTCCCAAACAAGCCATCACAGTCCTTCCAGGCTTACATGGGGAGAAGGAGGAGCAGTGAGGGGATCCTGCTATGTCTCTGCAAGGGAGTGAACACCCTAGCATCAGCGAGGTAAGAAATGGGGCTGGGATTACCATGAAACTCCCTCTCCCAGCAGCGAGCACGTAGTGGAGGTTGTATTCCACCTCTCGGACAGTGCTATTCCCAGCACATATACATCTGTGCTCTTCTTTCCAGACTGGAGTTGAACCCTGTTGCTTCTTGTTAGTTGATTTTTCAGTTTCCTTGCCATCCTTTTTGCTGTCCAATGGCCACCTGCAGGCAGGGGCTCCGCTGGGTACCCTCACCCACCGGGTGCCAGTGTTGAACCAGGCACCATGTCGCAGAGCCCACAAGGGGGTGGCGAACAGCAACACCTCAGGTACACTGAAGATAGCCTGCAGGATATTTTCCATTCTTCATACACCATGGGGCTTCCCTTTACTTGTTTCCTCTTAAACACTGACTTGTTGTTTCTTAAGGGGGGAGGGGGGGGAGAAAAATAAAAGAGCAACTATTAATTAAGCCTAGGATTTCACAAATACCTTCTTGGAGGCTTTTGGTAAAGATCAAGTGTAGTACAACGTTAAATATTTAGTGTGCCCTCTCAAAAGGAATTTGATCTTTACATATTAAAAAGGTTGAGATTTAAATAATAAACAGATCTTTTTAATATCCAGCTTCAGTGACTCAAAATAACAATGCAAACAGCAGTGACTGAAGAATCTGCACGTGGGGGATTAGGCACGGTGGTTAGACATCAGGGACAGAGCACTGGTCTGGGGAAGCTGTGCCGTATTGAGGGTGTCACTGGGGGAGACACAGAGATACCTGTGAGGAGGTGACATGAGGCTGGAGAAACACTGACAGCCAAAAGGAGAAGGGCAGGAAAACAGTGACAGTACACATGAGGAAGGGTTATGTAGCATTGAGGTGTAGTGGCCTGATACTTTCCCAGTTGGCTATCGAGTGAACAACCCATCCTATTATACTACTGTAGTATCTCTCTGTATACAGCGAAGCCCAGGAGTCTTCCCAAAGGACCCTGAGGAGTCCCTCCTGCTAGACACTGGATCAAAACCACTGCTCCTGCCCCAGGTAGTGTATTCAAACAGAAGACTTCATGCCATAGGTACGTATATTTATACACACACATGCACACAAATTAAAAAAGAGAATTTGTGAAATGTGTTTCCCAAGCAGACCAAAAAAATATTCCAACAGGCAGGAGAAAGGGAAAATTACAACAAAAATCTTTCATGTGCAGTTCATTAAAATTAAGGGTTAAACAGAGGGATGCCCCTGCTGCCACAAGCCCTTCTCTTTTTCTGCTTTTAAGCAAGAAAACTGTGAGATGAAGAAAGCTCATGTTAGACCCAGCAGCCTCTTCCTTTAAACCTCTCTAGGAGGGCTTAACTAACATGATGTGGCAGCAGCATGAGGTACAATGCAGAGCCCTACCTTAGTAGAGACCAGCCAAACACAGCCAGAGCTGTGGGAAGGCTAAACTGCTGCTGCCATGGCTCAAGCACCTTTTTCACTTCAATTTTTCCTAAACAATGCACCTATAGCATTTGGCCTGGAAAAAAACCGCTTGTCTGACCTGTGAAATTGATTTCAGCCTTTTTCCCGGTCCAGCTCTGTGCCATTCTTGTGTCTGAATAAGCAGTAACTACCCACATGGGAAAAAGGTGGTGCTGGCTCAGTCAAGAAAATAAGCATTCCCCGGCCTTTCCACAAAATCTCAGTTTCAATTGTGTCCCATTTTGTTCTGTGGAGCAAAACTCTGAATGATTTCAGTCATTTCCCCTTTAAAATAATTGCTTTCCTGACACATCCTTGGACAGTCCAAGCAAAGAAATGTTTTTCTTTCTAGCAGCCCCTGTGAAGGAGTGGCAGATACTGCAAATGGAACCGTGGTGAGCTCAGCATTACTAATGCCTATCAGATGTAGTTCTCATCACTGTAGTGCAGCAACTTGCAAACCTTTAAAAAAAAAGTATTAAAGCTGGTGAAACCTGTCCTCGGTTTGTCATTTAGATTTGCTGAATACAGAATCAGAAGACACTGTTATAAACATTTGTTCTCTGACTTCCCAGGCAGCTCAAGCCAGAGCTTCCCTGAATTAGTTTGCCTTTGAACTACAGTATTTCTGTTTTAAAATGCATTATAGGAAAATTTCTGGGTTTTGAAAATCCACCCCAGCCTATGCTAAACCATTCCCATGTTTGGTTAATGTTATTCCTAAAATACCTTCCTTTTGATCTAAAACTCCCGTGCTCTGACATCCAGCTCCAGGTTTTGCTGCATTTTGTGTTCCAGACTGATGAGTTCCCTGATAACATTTTTATTCTCTTTAGCATCACTTACCATGGGGTTTGCCTTGCCTTCCTTTGGATAGCTGCAGTGGGGTAGTCTCCAGCAGAGCAAGTCACCACAGGCTCTTTATACTCAGCCGAGGGAAACAGGTACTTTGAGGATACAATCTTTGTCACCTGTTTTAGACTTCTCCTTCAGCAGAAGGAGAATTGCACCCCTAAAGTGCTTATTTCTCTGCATTGACCTCAAAGGGAGTCTAAAGAATAAGCTTAACTATATCTGTGCTTAGTCAGATGAGACCCACCCAAGCAAGCACTGATCCCAGCCCTCTGAACTCAGCTCTGACAAACTCCAAAACCACATTGAAAGCCTCAAGCACTGTTTTACAAAGCAGAGTTATCACTCCTTACAGCTCCACCCATTGTCCTTCCTCAAGCCTGTACAGTTTCCCAAACCCTTCCTGCAGTGGTTGCTACTGTGATTCACAAGATCCTACCACATCCTACTAGCACAACAGCCCAAGCTAGGGAGTAAGCTCCCTACCCATGACAAGGGTGCGGCATTGTCGTTCTTTCAGGGTTTATTTTTACTGCCTTGCCTGTGTCCGTGGAGAGCTCCAGGGTCCATTTAGCAGCTCCATGTTTGCAATGAGGCTGCCAACTAAATAAGCACAACTGGCTCCCAGGGCATGGCATGTCTCCTCTTCCCTTGCAAGATAGCTCTGCTATGCTACCCTAACCACTTTGTCCAAAACATCATGACACGCCAAAGACATGAAATAGAAAGGGAGACATTGTTGACTCAAGGCCAGAACAGAGTTTCCTTGGCTCTCAGAGAGAATAGTCACTAAAGGAAAAGCTTCTCCCTTTGGCGGGGTGAGCCCTGAGACGAGATCAACTGATGTGAAAGACAGTTTCTGCAGGAAAACGCTGTCTTCCTGCCAGCAGAGCGAGTGCACATCTGGCTTCCTCTGTGCCCCATGGCAGAGGCAGCCGGCTCTGCAGCTGCAGCAACACCAGCGTTGGCTCCGGCTGCGCTGCTCCTGTCCCTGGGGACAGGCACTTGGGCTGCTGGGCAGTGGTGGTGCATCCCTCCCTCCCTGCTTCCTCCGGACTGCCATTTCCCCTCTCTACTCTATTCCAGGTCTTCCTTTTGGAGAGGCTTTTTCCTGGACACCCTTTGCCTGCACCATTTATATGTACTTTCAGCTCATCCAAAAATACCTGTTCCCTCCCAGACCTTTCTCCAGGACACCATGGACAAGAAGCAATCAAACAGACCGACTGAGGCCAAAACAAAAGGGTCCCATTTTCCTTCCCCTCATCAGCTCTTGGGACATTTTACTGCTTCTGCAAATTCAGAGCAATCCTTGCTTCCTGTGGGGTTGCATCTGGGTCTCTGCTCAGTCTCCAGAGTGCCTGGCATTCCCCTGGCAGCCACGGAGAGGAAGAGAAGTTTTCCTCTTCTTTCCTAAGCAGGAGTACATGCCTACACCTTAGCCCAGCCTGCATGCAAACATACAGTCCCTAAAGGAGGGAATGGAATTGCTACCACTGCAAAGCAGCTGAGCAATGTGCAGAGCAGGAGGGAGCACAAAAAAGACAATAAATGCTTCATGAATGGATGGTTTCCATATTTGGAAAGGTAACCTGAAGAGGTTTCTGACACCCCAGCGCTCCAGGCAGCTTCAGGCAGCTTCAGAGCAAACAGCTAAGATCCAGCTGAGAGACAGCTGCCATCCAAGCCTGGAAAGCCAGCCCTGTCCCTGCCTGCCCTGTCCCC
>VZTV01111057.1:0-13436 GCA_013400875.1 Anhinga rufa
CCCAGGAACCTGACACTTCTGTTCTCTGAAGAGCCCCTGCCCTAGAGTGCTCTCCTAGCTCCTAACTGGATTTCTCTGGCATCTGATTAAACTCATCCTTTGCCACTGAAAATGTCATAAAACACTTAT
This sequence comes from Anhinga rufa, assembly GCA_013400875.1. Classification (NCBI taxonomy): domain Eukaryota; kingdom Metazoa; phylum Chordata; class Aves; order Suliformes; family Anhingidae; genus Anhinga; species Anhinga rufa. The sequence continues at coordinate 130 of VZTV01111057.1, forward strand.
GACACAGATGATATTTAAAGATCACTGTAGAAAATTTCAATAACCAATGTAATTCAGTGGAAGCATCCTAAATTGACACAGTCAGAAAAGGATATACTGGAGCAAAGCAACACTCCAACAAGTCCACTAATTAGTTATCCATAATTCCTGGGGTAAAAATCACATCTGTCCCATTGGTGCACATTCGCATCTTATCCAAAGACATTCATACAGCAATAGCAGGTGTACGAATTGCTGCAGCTGTGCAGCAAATGATATCTGAGATGGTGTAGATCGATGGATGCTCCAACTTAGGAAGGTGGGACAAGGGAGTACTGAGCATCCATTGAACAAGCTGCCTTTGCTGTGATGAATGTAATGGAAATATGTGCATATGTCTGTGCTGGTACATAGATAAGAGAAAGAGATGCAGCAGCAGATCCAGGCTCAGAGACCCAAGAGTGACAGGGCCTGGGAAGAGTGACAGCCCTGGGGAAGGTACCTCCTGAGAGCATCTTCCCCAGCTCTGGGCCCATGGGAGCTTTGTCTTCCCCCACGGGTGCACCCCAAGAGGCACATGCTGAAGTGATGGTGAGACTTTTGAAGGTGCTGCCACCTATCCTCCCAAGGGCCTTTAGGGGAAACTAGATGAGAACAGACACCCTTCTAACCTTGGCTCATCCATGCTGGGGTTGGGGTGTCCCCCATTTGGAAGTTCTACCTAGACTATTAGTGTTTTTATCAACTGACATGATATTGCCTAATCTATCTTGCATTTCTTTAGAGTTTTGACCTCCTAAGGTAAGAAAGGATTATGAAGGATAAAAAAAAAAATAAAAAGCTTTCTTTTTCTTGTTTTAGATGCATTGCTAGATGGGAACATGCCTCCTACTAGGAGAAACAAGGAATAGCCTTCTCCATCTTCTGGCAAAACTCAACAAAATCACTTCTCAGCCCTCTCTTCCCCTACCCCAAACTGAAGAACATCTATCTACATATGGTTGCTCAACTGGAAGAAACAAAGTTAAGTTCCAAGAAGGTTGGTTTAAAGCTATTGTCTCTGCTATTGTTTTCCTGATATAAAATTACCTAGCTAGTGTTTAACAACTGATCAATGAGCTGGAGACTGAGGGGCCCTGACTGCCCACCTGAGTATCACTGGCATTTCATCTCAGGTTTGTTTCACACACCCTGGACATGTTGGAGATGAGTTACTTCAGTGCCAAGGAAATCAAGCCTCTGGAAAAAACAGTCTAAGCCTCTGTAATTGTCAGCATTGATTCAAGCAGTCTCCCACATTTGCCCTGCAAATGCAAAAGGATAACTGACTTTGAACTGAAGACAGTGAATTTTGCAGCCTTTGTGACCTGTTGGCACAGCTTTGCTCTCAGGAAGTTTCATTGACTCAATCCAGGTGAAGAGAAAATCTGAAAATTTTGCAACTGGAAATGTTTCCTGAAAACCATTTTAAAAAAATCCCCAAAATTGAGTTTGCTTTCGTTGTTTTCAATATGTTAAGACCTGGAGGAAGATTTTCTAAAATTCCACTCCTTTCTCACAGAAGTGCTTTTTCAAACAGAGGAAAACTGTGCTTATTTGTCATTTTGGGTTTAAAACATTCTTCAGTTCTGGTTTCTAACATGGTACATAAAGCTTTTTCCTTACCTTGGAGTTATAGAAATTCTTGCATCACTACTGATAAAGCCAGATGTTCACAGTTACTTGGGATAAAGTGGTTTTTTAATAGCCTGCATCAATAACTACAGACACTTTAAAACTGTAGAAAAGAGCGGTAATAATAATAAATTGTTCAAGAAAAAAAGGCAATTGATATAACTGCTTCCAAAGTAGTGAGGCAAAGGAAAATAGGTTTTCAGAGAAATGAATGAGTCACAGTACATCATCTACAGTCTTAGAAAAACACTAGATTTAGTCACTGGTAGGTAACACATAGTTATAAAGGAACAAGTACAAAAGGATGCCTTTACCACTCACCTGAAGATTTTAACAGCCGGAAGGTATCAGTATGGTTATATGGTCTGCCTTACGCAGCCCTGGGCTGGGCCTCCCGGCTTTATTTCTTTCCCGAATGGGAAGAGCTCTTTCACAAAAAAGCAGAGTTAAGCCCACACTATGCCATTTCCCCCCAAAAAAAACCCAAAACCCACCAAAAAACTATGCCCTGTCAAACTATGTCCAGTATCAACCCAGGCTGGGGGATGGAGGGATGGAGAGCAGCCCTGCGGAGAAGGACTTGGGGGTGCTGGTGAGCGAAAAGCTGGGCATGAGCCGGCCATGTGCGCTGGCAGCCCAGAAGCCAGCCGTGCCCTGGGCTGCATCCCCAGCAGCGTGGGCAGCAGGGCGAGGGAGGGGGTTCTGCCCCTCTGCCCTGCTCGGGTGAGACCCCCCTGCAGCGCCACGTCCAGCTCTGGAGCCCCCAGCACAGACAGGACATGGACCTGCTGGAGCGGGTCCAGAGGAGGCCACGGAGGTGATCAGGGGCTGGAGCACCTCTGCTATGGAGACAGGCTGAGAGAGCTGGGGGTGTTCAGCCTGGAGAAGAGAAGGCTGCGGGGAGACCTTATTGCCGCCTTCCAGTGCTTAAAGGGGGACTGTAGGAAAGATGGGGGCAACCTCTTTAGCAAGGCCTGCTGTGATAGGACAAGGGGTAATGGTTTTAAACTAAAAGAGGGTAGGTTTAGACTGGATCTAAAGAAGAAATGTTTTACAGTGAGGGTGGGTGAGACCCTGGCCCAGGTTGCCCAGAGAGGTGGTTGATGCCCCATCCCTGGAGACATCCAAGGCCACGCTGGACGGGGCTCTGAGCAACCTGCTCTGGTTGGGGCTGTCCCTGCTCACTGCAGGGGGTTGGGCTGGATGGGCTCTGAAGGTCCCTTCCAACCCAAACCCTTCTGTGATTCTGTGATTCCATGAATTTAGAGAGGGATGCTCCACTTGCCGAGTACTCTCTTTGCTGGAAGTGATGCATGTCTTCCCTGGGTTTGTTGAGTTTCAGGTGAAGTCACTGACTGCTCTGATCCCTTTATTTGCTTCTCTCAAGATCCATCTGTTACCAAATCATCATGTAACTACCTATAGACAAGAAAATTTAACCTGTTTTGGTTAAAAAAAAAGAAAGCTTTGAACTCCATAAGCCTTTTTATATAGCATGCTTCAAAGACTTCCTTCATTCTTGGACCTTCATGTACAAACACCTCTGGTTACTGGCTATGGGCATTGTTCTGGTGATGGATGCCCACAGCCTCTGTACAGGTAGCTTTTACTAGGCATCCCCTTGCTCGCATGTTGCAGATCACCCTGGCACTTTTAATCACAATTTCACACTCATATTCAGACTGTAGTAGTGGAAAAGATCAGTTTTCAAGAGACTCAGAGGTCTCCAGTTGAGCATCTAACTCACAGGGGTAACATCAAATTACCTGTTTCTGCCTCTCACCTTTCCACTGTGCACCCTGCGAAGCACCTGGCTCTGCCTTCGCTGTAGGCTGCTTTAGGGAGCTGAAGGTGGCAGAAATATCCTCCCTCCCTTTTTCAGACTGCACAAACCCACCTCTCGGCCTCTCATTACACACTCCTGTGCTCCAGCTTCAGCTTCATTTCTCTGAGACTTATTTTTTGGGGGCGGCTGGGGGGGAAGGGGTGAGGAGATCCAGAACATGACTGAATTTTCCAACTTCTTTCAGAGAGATACTTAATTATAGCTTCTTTTTCCCCCACACATACTAGAAAAAAGGCAAAGATTAAGATGGTCTACTATCAAAACATCTAAGACAGCTGTACAAATAGCTCAATAAGAATATTCCAGATGAGTAGACAGCCTGTTAAACTCTGTCTGTGGATTGGTCTATTGTAGATCAAGAAGATACTTATCAGCTGGTATTGTTCAGCGGCAGAGAAGTCATTTGTCTTCAATATGAACACAATGCCTCTATTGTTGCACATCAGCTAGGGACCAGCTCAGATGTTGTGGCATTGATTAGCTGGTTTTGAGAGGGCAGAGGAGAGGTCTGAGTTTTAACTGCAATTGAAAATCAGGTAAGGGGATGGTGAGCAGGGAATATATATCATAAGAACAGTCTGTTAAAAGGAATTGTCTAAGATTTTTTTATATAAAGAATATCAGCTCCATCATTCTCCAGAGACAAACTTCTCCACGGATGTGACCAATTCCCTGTGAAGATCAAGGCTGAAGTCTGCAGGCTGATCCCTGATCACACACGCCAGTGCCTGGGTCAGTGTCAAGGCATTTCTTGACGAAGAAGAGAGCCCACCAGGAAGAGCACTTTGGTGTTTAAGCAGCAGAGGCTGAGAGCTGCCTGGCCTGACGTGTCCCACCTCCCACCTGAGAGCATGACACCATGGAGGCAGGTCCCACGGGTGTCCCAGCTATTGTGAGGGTCACAGACCTCTCCAGCAGCAGTGAGACTGCAGAACTTTCTCAAGCCAGTTCTTTTCCAGATCCTGTAAGTAGATGTTGGAATGGCACCAGGAAGCTGTGAATAGTCCCTAAGAACAGCTTCCTCCAGCAGCCTTACCCATGAAACTCCCAGCCTCAGAGATGTAAACAGGAGGTGCCCCTTCCATTTAATCTTTCCTTGGGAAAAGGTGAAAAACCCACAAAGTATCACTGAAGAAACAGTGACAGAATCCTGATTCATGGGTCTTACTCTACCTCCTAATTTGTTGTTTTGAAAAAGATCAATGCTGTTGATCTCCATCAAAATTACAGATGTGCTACTATTTGCAGATCAGTTCAGTGCATTTACAATCCTAGGAGGGATCTCAATGCCAAATTTGCTCATTTTCTCACTGATACTGACAACATAAGAACTCCTTTCCAATATCTGCTTCTTAGGCTAAAGGTGCCAATGAAATTCTGCTTCTGAAAAGGCAACACCAGCAGAAACAGCGTGCTATTAGGTAAGCTAATGTGTTACAGGATTGGGGGTTGCACCGGGGATCCTGTGCACGGTGCAGCCCAAGTGTGACCGCTCTGTGCGGATGACATTCTTAATCATAAAGCGTGCAGCCTGGAGAGGAGGCAGAGCTGGGTGAAGAGAGTAAGTCTTCACATCGTGATGCATGTAATAAGTTACTGAGAGAGACTAAACCAGTCAGAACATTTAATTTACTATGAACTCAATTACATGACTCTGGGACCAAACAGTCTTTTTATTAAAGAAAATTGTTTATTAAGATACTACAGCTGCAATTAATGTTAAACTGGCTGTCTTCCTGAAGGGTCCTCCAAAGCCTCTCTCTAGAGCTACCTTTGCTACTCATTTATATCCAATACTGATGCCTGCCTACAGACAGAGCTATTTCAAAGTCAAGAGAACTATATAAACTGATTATTTATAACAAGAAATATTCAGGTGAGCATTGCCTTCCACACTGCAAGTTGATGTACAAACCAGCACTAGAAACCTCTTCTCTGCAAAAAGAATTATTTTCTTTTAGGATGACGAAAAACTGTCAGCTGAACATAAAGTATAAGCTTTATCCTCCTGTTACGTACCTCAGTTCAGCTAAAGGCAGCCTAAGATATTTTTACATAAATGAACATGACCTCTGTGTTGCCTTCGATTAGAGGAGCATTTGGTTTTTGACACACCTATAAGGCTTACCTTGAAAGCAACAGCATACACAACAGTGAACATTACTAGCTTTGCAGAGAAAATTGTCTTTCTGGTCATTGCATTCTCCAATTTGACTGGAAAACACACCCCCCATGGTGGTCTTACAGCATCCTACAGAAAGGCACTGGCATTATCTTAAGGACAGACACTCAAGCCTGGCTTAAAACAATTAAAAAAAAATTCCAAGAAGTATTGTGGTTTATTATTCTCTTTCTCCTTAAGTCTGGCCTGGAAACATCTTGTTCCCAGGCACTGAATCCTGCAGCTGCTCGATCAGAGAAGAGGGAGTGCTCCCCACCTGAAGCCGCCTCCCATCCTTTCCCTGGGTTGCGGAATGGACGGCCTGTCTCGCTCCCACCGTGCAGCAGGCTTCCAGACCTCAGCCCAGTTTTGCATAGCTATTGCCTTCCTTTCAACAACCTTCCTGAACTGTGGGCTCCAGAACGAACATTTTTCCAACAGTGCTCTCAGTGATGCTGTAACCGAGCAGCAACCAGGTAGCTCCTTTACCCTTCTCCAGTGGCCCCGCTCAGCCCTGCCCGCTGGAAACACCAGCAGTGCTGCGGCACAGCCCAGGGGAGAGATGCTGCTGCTGCTGCTGCGTTTTTTCCCAGGCACCTTTCCACTTACAGCGATTTCAGTGCCAGGCTTCAAAAGATTAATAAAATTTTTGCTACCTTCTACCACGTCAAGGAAGAGCCCCATCACATCTCTCCAGCTGCATTTCAGTTCTTTCCCTGCCCTGTGCAGTACAGCCATGCCAGCCACTTCCAAGCAAAGCCCAGGACAACTCGTGCACAACCCTTCCTCCTCCAAGAGGATCACTCCTCCTCCCTGTCTCCCCAGGTGCGGCACAACATTTTCACCTGGTATGCAGCACAGATTTAAGACATGGTGAACCCCTTTTTCAGAACAACAAATGTAATTATGTTTCTCTGCTGACATGCAAATCCTTTCACATGCTGACAAGCAAAAGTTAGTGCGCATAAGCAAAAAGCTTATACTTCCAGACTGATCATCTGCTGTATCGATGAGATTTGCTTACCTGAATTTTTCCACTGATACACGGATAAAGCTTTTATATCTGCAACACCTGTCTAAATACTGCCTTTGTGCTATTAAAAAGCAGAATACCACCTCTAAGCCTGTGGGTCATGATCTGCAGGATCTTTTGCAGCTACTGTTTTCCATAGAACACTTTTCCCCATTAAGCCCAATGGGAGTGCTGGTTTTTATCCCTATAAAGCCACAGGGCTAAAGAAAATGCTATCATTTTACTATACAATTCAGTTCACCCACTACATGTAACCTGTCCTCATCCATTATTTCAGAATCTGTGATTTGTATTCACCACCTCAACGCACAACACCCGGACATATAATAAAACAGACTGACAGTGGAGTAAGAAAATATCCCTGCGGGACCCCACTAAGAACCACTTTTATGAAATCATGCCTCCTTACCTACCATTTCTTTCTTAGACCTGTTAACTAAATCAATTTTCTGATACGTTTAGCATAAGCTGGCTTGATCCTGCAAAGGGCTAGTCTCACCAGAGCCATGTGCAGCGGTACAGCCTCACGCACACAGCCATGGAAACAGTCCCAGGGGCTGTGGACTCCTTCCCTGCATCACACTCCACCTCGTCCCAGCGTCGTCCTCCACAACCACCAACAACCTCTCATGGCAGGGGCTTCACAGCCTCACCTGGCAGTGTGTTACTCGTGCCCTTACTGCCAAAAAGCTTTCCTCAGAGTTCAGTATGGATTTTCCCTCTGTGGTGGGCTGACCTCGGCTGGCTGGCAGGTGCCAACACAGCCACTCTATCACTCACTCTCTGTCAACAGGACAAGGGGAGAAAAATGCAACAAAAAAGCTCATGGGTCAAATAAAGATGGGGAGAACACTCAGCAACTACCGTGACAGGCAAAACAGGCTCAACTTGGGGAAATTAATTTATTGCCAACTGCTTGTAACAGAGCAGGGTAGTGAGAAATAGGAACGAAACTAAAACTACCTTCTCCCCACCCTTCCCTTCTTCCCAGGCTCCACTTCACTCCCCACTCCTCTACCTCCACCCCCTGAGCAGTGCAGGGGGACAGGGAACAGGGGTTGTGGTCAGTTCCTAATGCTTCATCTCTGCTGCTCCTTCCTCCTCACACTCTTCCCTACTCCAGCGTGGGGTCTCTCCCATGGGAGATTAACTGCTCCAGCATGGGTCCTTTATGTGGCTGCCATCCCTCAGGAATGAGCAGTTCCAACGTGGGTCCCACATGGATGCACAGATCCTGCCAGAAAACCTGCTCCAGTGTGAGATCCTTTCCATGGGGCCACAGCTTCCTTCAGGGCACATCCTCCTGCTCCAGTGCAGGGGCACTCCATGGGCTGCAGGTGGCTATCTGTCCCAGCATTAACCTCCCCGGGCTGCAGGTGGCTATCTGTCCCAGCATTAACCTCCCCGGGCTGCAGGTGGCTATCTGTCCCAGCATTAACCTCCCCGGGCTGCAGGTGGCTATCTGCCCCAGCATTAACCTCCATGGGCTGCAGAGGCACAGCCTGCCTCACCATGATCTTCACCACAGGCTGCAGGGAATCCTCTGTTCCAGTGCCTGGAGCACCTCCTCCCCTTCCTTCCTCACTAACCTCACCATTGTTGATGGGATCAGCTTTAGCCAGTGGCAAGTCCATCCTGGAGCTAGCTAGAACCATCTCTCCAGCATGGGAGCAGCTTCCCATATCTTCTTGCAGAAATCACCCCTGAAGCCCCCCCAGATACCAAAACCTCACCATGTAAACACCACACACCCAAAATTTAATACAGTTCCTTCCCCTCTTGCCTTTTATCCACCTGGAGAAGAAACAATACAGTTCATTTTAAAGCAGTCTTTAACAAAATCTTTCTCAGCCTTTTGGAGGCCATGGAAGGTGGTCCATCCTTCATACCTCTCCTCTGAGGCCAGAGGACTGCCTCCAGCTGGCAGTTTGGGGGCTAACTCTGGGGAAAAGGAAGCCCAGAGTAAGTGAACCAGGACAGCTGAGGCCTCTTTAGCAGAATAAAAGCATTACATCAGCATTACATCATATTTCCTGCAGGGCCTATTTGTGTCTGTACCTCCTCATTCACAAGACACTATTTTTCCCATAGTAGCGGGATATGCCCAACATGCATTTAGCTCGGGATGCCCAGTTACCCCAAATCCTCTGGCAGCTATTTCTCATCCTATATAGGTAAGCTTACCCTTGCTGAGTGCATTAGCTTATACTTACCCCTATTGATCCAGATCAGGTTTCCAGTCTGCCAGTATAGCATAGACTGGAACCACACACAAGCCCTGGTAAACAGCCAGTCCATGTCCTATTGATCCAGCAATCCAACATTTGCAACTATATGTTTTTGCACCCATTTTACAGAAATACAGTAACATAAAACCTTTGTCCAGTTTTCTTAAACAAAGTGTCATCTAAGTCAGTAATTGAGTAATCATGAACTCCTGTGTATTGCCTGAGCTACAGTAAATTGCCCTTTTGATATACCCTTAGCCCATAAAAAATACAAGGGAAAAGGCATGAAGTCCCAGCCCAGTGAGCAGCCACCTCTCTGAGGTCCTGCATGGGGTTTTAGCAGAGCTGAGCAGGGAGGATCCCGCTCAGCGCATTGCCATTAGCTGCCCACCCGTTGTGAGGCTCTGCCAACAGCTTTAAATTGCAGGAGCTGATAAAAAACACCCTTTTTGTAAGCCAGAAAGGAGCAGCAGTGCCTTCTAAAAAACCTTGCTTAGGTGTGTTTGAACCTCACTTGAAGTTACTGCTTCATATCAGGTATCAATCTTCTTTGCCTGACTGACCCAGTTTACCTGAATAAGCTGAAGGCGTGATGGGCCAGGTGAGGTCCTGCTCTGTGTCAGCAGATCCTCTGTCCGAGTCTCCAGCCTGTCTGGGAACGCTGACAGCAGGCTGATGAAATGGGGCTTTTGGGTGCTGGGTATGCCATTCACCACGGTGAACTGATGTTGTAGGTTAGTTATTTTTGCTGTTGTTTTTTTTTTTTTATTACTCACTTTTTAATTTTTATTTCCCTTCAGGACTCCTAACTGGAATATCCTAAATGAAAACCTGAAGGTTGGAAAATGCAAATGCACATTTTTAGGTGGTTTGGGTTTTCTCACATAGGTAGTGCTGTTTATCCTGGAAATGCTTAAAAAAGGGCTGAGCTCACACTGAAAGTAACACTTACACTAAATGACTGTTACTTGCTACACTCTAACACTGATTCTATTGTTATCGGTAAAGCTAAAGTTGCCATAACAAACTCTCTTGGAAGTGAAAATATTTTCCGAGTATCAGCTTTAGTTTGCTTTTATGCTTGCTTTTTTTTTTCTAAGGGTAGTGTGTGGCAGGTAAAGGAAAACAGCACACAGGAGGGTCCTTTACTCAGGAGGAAGTTGCAGATGCTCTGTTTTTACTTTCTGAATGTAAACATTTGCTTTCCGCTGTTTGCTGATACCTACGCATTAGCTGTAAGACCAAAGAGCATTGCTACGAATAAATTAAAAATAAACTGGGTGGCTGGAGGCTGGGACACGCCGGGGAGCCCGGGGGATACCGGCTGTCCCTGCGGGCAGGCGGGGGCTCTCCCAGCTCAGCACCCTGTGGGCTCGCCGTGCAGCAGGGCCATCGCTGCAGACCAAAACCCGCAGGCTGGAGACCTGCCTGGAGCTGGTGCCGGGTGATTTCACTGTGGCGGCCGGTATTTATTTTCGCTGATTGAGGAGGTTTTGGGGGCTAACGTATTGGTAAGCAGACCCACCAGTCTTCCCGCCTGGGCTCTCCCACTGCTGGCAGGAGCCTGGAGTCTGCTGCAAAATCCAATTTTGCCTCCCCGGTATCTTGCACATGAGAAGTTTACTCTGCTAGAAGTACTTTTATTGCTTTCCAGGTGCAGAAGGCTTAATTTTCTGTTGAGAGGTAGTAGGGAAAAACTGAATTATTTTTAAGCTGAAAATATCTGCAACCTTGGAAATATAAGTAGAGTTTCTTAATTAGTAGATGGGAGGGGGGGAAGGAGAGGTGAAGAGGAAGTGCCATGGCAGCATCACAGAAAATAAAGTTAAACACTGTCTCCATTTTGTGGAAAAAGCAAAGTGAGGGACCTGTTCAGAGCAGCCGGTGCGCACTACCGCATGCCTTGCCCGGCCTCCTAAAGCCCAGCTCCTGCTTTGCGGTGCCTCAGAGCAGGCAGAGCAGGGCGCGCAGGCTGCGCCGGAGCAGGGGGCAGGCAGCGCACGGCCCACCCAAAGAGGGGGCGCACGGAGGCAGCTTGTGGCTCGCTTCACGACTGTGCCGCTCATTCAGTGCCCGAGCCACATACCCACCACGGGGGCAAGTTCTGCCCAAAGCCGCCTCAGGGAGCGCGGGGCAGTATGCTGCGCGGGGCACCGCCGGCGGGCTTTCCTCTGCCCAGGAGTCCTGCACATTCGGTCTAAGCATACATTACATGCGCTATTATAATAAAATTTATCAGTGTCCAGTTGTAAGAGTTAAAAGACAGTTTAAAAATCAAGCAGCAAAGATAACTTTGATCCTGGGGACCTTTTGTGCTGCCGCTCAGTGCCAGCAGTTGAATCACAATAAGCATCCAGGCAAATGCCGCTGGAAGAAAGCTCAGAAAGCTCTAATAAGGTGACAAAAATGTGCGTGTAACTCAAAAAAGTTAACAGGAATAGCAGGCAGAAGTCCTGGAGTTCAGACTGCTTGTCATCGCTATTAAGTAGGAGGTGTTTGAAGGGACTGAAAAATGGATGGGAGCTTGTAAAGATAATCTGTAAACTCAGTCATCACCCTCTGTCAGCAGCCAGGAGGTCTCCAAACACCTTTGCTAGAAGTAATGAAAACTGACTTATTTTTATAATTTATTCCAAAGCTTCAGGTGAGGACACCGAGCGCTGCCAACCCAGCTATGACTGCGAGAGGTGGAAAGCTCCAGCCATTGTGAGCTTAGGTTTAAGTGAGCCATCATGTTAAAGTTTTTTTAACAAAGCCCAACAATCAACCCTTAACCCCCCCCAAAAAAATTATGCTTATTACCTGGTGGGATGTAATTTAGTTTTTATTTCACCTTATGCATAGAAAACATTTTTTCCATCAAATCGTATGTACCTTCATCCAAGAACGTGAGTGTTGGATGGATAAATACTTCTTCACAACACACGGTACTCAGAATGTTACCTGTCAGAGACCTGCTGCGTGCCTATGAGAAAACGAGCTGGCAATCCTGCATGTAAGCATTCAGAAAACTTATAGAGGAAGCCAGGAAAAATTAGGTTGAGACAATGAGTAATGATATGCCAGTGTGAAAGAAGGAAGCTTTTTCTAAATATGACAAACTTATTTGGAGAAGCTAGTTCACTTTATTACAGCGAAACATGATTGACATAAAGCAGATTTTCTCCTGATTTGTGATTTTTTTCCTTTTCTTATTGATAAAACATCCAGAAAAAATGTGAGGGCTTTGATCTACAGCTGCCAGTGAACTTTCTGGTTTTTCCTCCATGCGATTAAATCTTTTTATTTCTGCACTCAAAATGAAAATCAAGCAGATTGGAGAAGGGAGTGGCCGAGGCTGCAGCTCATGCTCTGAAGCGCCCGCGTTTCAGGAGCTGAACGTGGAACGACGGGTTTTCCAGGGGCTGCCGGGGTGTGCTGAGACAGGGATCCCCGCTGCTGCCGCCCACGCTCTGTCACCACCGACCGAGGGGCCCGTGAGAGCAGTGGCGTCCCTCCCCATAAAGCCTCGCTCCGTGCATCGCCGTCCAGGCGCAGCATCGTCCTCCTCTGCACAAACGCGCTCCTGCCAAGTGCTGGGCTCTTGCTCATTTGGGGCAGCGCTGAGGGCTCCCCTTTTACTACATTTTCAAGTATTTCCCTTCTAGATTGCCCCTGAAGCTGTACAGTCAGACATTTCATTTACATGACTAGAATAAGCTAATTATCCTTGCTTATACATTTCTAAACAATCTATCCATTTTAATTGGATTATGTAAGTAATTGGAGAGCAACATGCTAAGCAGAGAGAATAGCAGATGAAAATGCTGGCTCTCTTACACAGAGTTCAACTACTATACAGAAGCATACGATAATGTATAATAAGAGCAACTCATTACAAACCATAACTGCCAAGGAATTGTTTCCAATCTTCTAAGTAATTCTCTGTTTTCATTACCTGCTCTCCATAAATTTAATATTCCTGGTTTTGCAAGCAGTGTATTTTGCCTTGATGGCTGCATTTTTGCCCATTGTCATACAATGGTCTCTAGATTTTCCTCGATCTCTTCATTAGGATTGTTCCCCCTACTTTGAGTTATTCCCTTTCTAATTTGTTTATGAAACAATTTGCTCAGTGTTTCATCATGTGAGCAAGCGGACACTCACAACACGCCAGCTCTTTGGAATTCATTGTCACCTGTGGGCTTTTATCCTTGGCTTTCTCCACTTGTGAGAGCTTTTGCAGCTTCTGGGGCTTATCTAAGGCACTGCGATGTTTCTGTCAGGACTCTGCTTGCCTCCTGGTGACACACCAAGACCCTTACAGCACATACCTTTCAAAAAATCCCATTCTTTTACAACGCTTTATTCCTTCTTCCTAATTTAGAATAGAATAGTTCCAGCTGG
>VZTV01111058.1:2087-29084 GCA_013400875.1 Anhinga rufa
ATTATGCAAAAAGCCAGTTTTGACTGACACTCAGTGAGTTATTGCAGTAGAACCACCCTTGTGTCACATAAAACCACAAAAAGCCCAAAGCACACTTGCAAGCACAATACATTTAAACTTCGTATCTGCATCATGAGATGCTCCTGTGGCAAGATGCACTTTACTATTCTGCCAGCCTGAAGAGTCTACTAGTTAACATGTTAATCACTGCTGCTGCATCAATTCTGCGAGCTTTTTTCTGAGTAAATACTCTAGAACACGAAAGGCAAAGAGTCTCTGCTGTCCTCCTGACTACTTACTGCGTGGGCTTCATACAGTAAGTTCTCTTCCCTTCTGGTGGGGCAGAAAAAGTTTTGTCCACATCTGGGCCATGATAATGGCAGATTTTATGATCTGTGTAGTTACTGATAAGCCAGGATTTTTTTCATTTAGTGACTGTATCACAAGCTTTTTCAGTTTAAAAAAGTCCTTCTCTGAATTGATATAGGAATAAATGCCAGTGTATACAGAGATGTGTAATACTTGTGGTATGAGCTGTTGCAAAACTTCTTTTACAGCTTCCTTCACTGGCAAGAGAAAGTAGTATTTTCTCCTGAAGTATCAACACTTCACTGAAATGACTGGAAATAAGAGACACATGATTCTACACACAAAACTGCAAAGGATGAATATGTGACACTTTTAACAGATATAGATAAAAAAGGCTTTTTTGTAGTTTTTAGGGTGTGTTTTTAGAGTAACATCCTGAGATACTATGCACTACTGTAGAGCACAGCAGCTTCACCACAAGAGCATAAAAACATATGGCAATTACCATGTCATCTGCAAAAGTCAGTGAAACCTCTCAAGTATCAGCTGCTTTGTTTTCTTTTTAACTTCACCTTATAATTGTTCATACATAAAAAATTTCTAAAGCCCACCTCAATTATTTTTATAATATCTCGAGGTCCAGTAATTTCAGGATCAAACTGGATGTGAGCTTTGCAAGTAGCAAGTGCAACTGAGGCGTAGGATATGCCATTTGTTCTCATGAGTTTGGATTCAATATTGTGAACACAAGAAGCACAAGTCATCCCTGTAATCTAAAGAAAAGACAAATTTAGGTACAGTTAGCAGTCCCCTACATTCACCCAGTATTTGTGGATGAATTTGAGGCAAGGCCACCCCATGTCACAAAGGTACTAATGACTATTCAAGCTCTGCTGGTACTGTCCCAAGGCCTCAGCAGGAAGATTTTATAGAGTTGTCTTAAATTAAACAAAGCTGAGAATATAACTATCCACTTTTATTATAAAATTCTGCAACCAGCAGTTATAGTCACAGCTATGTATTTTTATAGCAGCACTCGTACATTGTCTTAACTATAACAGGATAGCTAATACAGTTCTATCAGCAGCTATATTAACATTGCTGAAGTCAAACTCTGCATGTGTAACTTCATCTTTCTTACATAAATTTTCCTGTGGCTTCAATAAGGCACATTCCTGCTTTCTGATCTATTAGTACAACTGCAGACTGTTGTTATCTGTCTTCTAGTAGGTATATGTCAGAGAATAAAAATAGATTTTTGAAAAATCTGTCCTTCGTATAAACAATTTACTAATTTTACCCAAAGTTCTCAGATCTCTATACAAAGCGCCAGGGATTATCAACAGGTATTTCGTGATGCATTCTCAGTTGCTCAATCTGTACTGTTGACTGAAGTGCCTTCACAGAAAAGTTCTGTTTTATTTCTCCTTGCTAAGAAAAGTCTATTCCGTACATACAACTGTCACTTTTTATTTCAGCACCTTTGGACGGGTTCTTCTAAGACAAATTGATTTTGTCTTTTCAGCAATTAAGAAAAAATAGTGTCACCAGCCAGAACTGATCTGCTGAAGCCACTACTCCTTAAACAAAAGCATTTGTAAGAAAATTATTCTTCCAGACCTGACTTTTCCAAAACCAACATATAATTCCAGATACACGACTTACAAGAAGCTCCACATTTCCTTCTGTTTCTGCATGATCTTCTATGATCGTAGCTTCAAAACCCAAATTCTGGATCAGCTGTGCTATTTCAAGAGGCTGTATGAATTCTGGCTTGTATTTTATCTCTGCTTTACCTGCCATCAGTGCTACCAACACTGAAACAATTCCTGCAGTGGCAATAATAAAAAAAATATTAGATAATGTAGCTCCTTTGAGGGGAAGAAAAATAAACTACAAGTGATTGTCAGTGAGGGCTGTAACAACTTAGAGATGTTATAAGCCTAATGATTTCTCTCTGCCTCCTTCTAGTGTTGTTCCCTAGTCACAACAGCAAAGTTTTTACTGAGATCCAGCCACACTGTGGTTCCCATAAGCAATGACAGGAACCTCAAGAGTTACACAGGGAAGGAGGTGAGTTTTGCTATGATCTAATGAAATAAAAAGGATGTTCAGAAGCAATGTTTGCACTCATTGCTGCAAGGTCTACCCTGGACTCTGTAAGTTTGAAAAGCCCTAAATAAACGCCACAGCATAATGCTAGGCCTTTTTCTTTTCTTGTTTTTCACTTTGGGTCTTTTTTTCTTCTTTTTTTAAATAAATAAACCCATGGAAATCTACATTTAGAATTGAAAAGCAAAACAAAAATCACAGGCAAAAAATTTTTCTGAAGTACTAATGGTTTCTTGGATTTTTAAATCAAGGCAGTGAGACAATCACTGGGATACTGGGGGTGCAGGAATCAGTAAGCAAAACCCTCCAAAGGCATGCCTGCACAAATTAAAGCAGACAATGCTGAGGCATCTTCTGTATGGCCAGAAGAAAGGCAGCTCCAGTCTGCAAACTTCTAACCTAATAAGCTTTGCTGTGCCTAAGCCAATACAATTACCCAGGCACTGGAGCCACGCATTTCTTTGTACCTGCTTGTGCAAATGTGCCCTGAAGGGTAAGTTTGACATCACAAATGTGTCAGAGCTCTCAACAGCTCTGGAAGAGGTGGATTGCTCTGTGATGCAATAAGGCCCTAAAAACTAAATGAGAAGCACTTCCCTGTTCTTGTCTTGAGCCTTACTTGAAATTTTGATTACATTACAACAACTTACTGTTACAATAGATTTACATCCTTCGGGTTTGTCCACCAGTGCAGTAGGATAGTTAAAGAGTGATGTAGTTACATTAGCACTAAGAAAGAGCATTAAGTCTATTTAACCTCAAGATGTTGTACCACAGCCTCTTCCATTAACCACACAGAATACCTTTTCCAACCTGTGGTCCCTTATAGACTCATTATAGGAATCTTAATTTATTACCATCTTCTTTCTGCAAATTTCTTTCAATGGTAGACACACACGACGCACAGGTCATGCCTGTGATTTGTAAAAAACACTTTTCAGTTGTTGCTTCACTAGGCTGGTTTGGCCCATCAAGGTGAGGACTGTCTGGAAGAGCATCTGAGGCACAGCCTTGGCGAGAAGGCTCTGGAGCTCGAGGCTGGACGGCATCATTGCTTGCATCAGGCCGGTGCCTATGTTCTCCAGCGGCGATATCTTGAATAAATGCACAATAAACTGAAAAAACACTATCTACAGTGCAATTGCATCACATAAAACTACAAGCAGGTCACATTTATTAATCATGCAAACTCTCTTAGTTGTTTGAAAGGTGACATGCAAATCTTGGTCTCTTCATAGAAATAATATAGATTGTTACTATGCATGTAACAATATACACTCACTAGTACCACTTGCATGACCATTTAACTATACAGAACTGGTTTTCCACTTTCAGATGGCAAATGATTCCCTCCAATTTCAATGCTTAGATCTGACAGCTCAATAAAGACATATTGGTATCTAGAGGGTCCTTATCCAGCACAGAGAACGCAGTCCAGCCTCACATCCATTCTGTCCTTGCTGTCATCTATGCAGGACTCAGCACTTCATCTCAAACAAGAAAAAGGACAAGTTTCTCAACATGTTTCTCTTTATGGCACAATATTTACACTGTAAGTACTGCAAAACGAGTAGTGGATGGATTTGCAGCACCCAAAAGACCTCCACACATACAGGCCTTTTGCAATCATTTCTGTTCTTTACCAGATACCAAAGAGACACCCAACAGCTCCAGCTGCATTCACAAACTGCCTCCCTTAGGCAGAGGTCTGTGTAAAGGAGCAAGAGTTGCTCTGAACATGTTAAACACAGGGGCTCCCCTCCTTTTCTGTAGATGGATCAGGAGGTCTCCCACCAATAAATTACAAACCAAACAAACTGTAATTAAACACCACATACGGGCTCCTTCTCATCTGTGGCAGTTCCACAGATTCAGAGGGTTTGGACCCATGAGAGAAGCTAATACGATGTGGTCTATTGGGATCAAACTAATTCCTTCCAGGTAAAATACATCACTATCTCAAAGCAAATCTGTTAAGTTGAAGTAGATAAATATTGCTGCATTTGAAATTTGATAGAGTGGAGAACATGCATTGTAGCAGCTCCTTCAACATTGAGCACATGTACAAAATGTACAAACTGTACTGCAGCTGACATGCAAAAGCACCTGCTCCCACCGAAGAGTACCTGCATTTTGCCACTTACCTCACTTAAAAGTAAGGCTCAGTAAAGCAGGGCTAGTAAAAATACTCAAGAAATAAAGGTCAAAGGATTAGGACACTAAAAAGAGATTTTAGCTAGGTAGAAAGTGGTTTTAAATGAAAGATATTTCATTAAGTTTTTGGGGTTTAGTATTTTGGAACATAAACGGAAATGTTTGGTTTGATAGGTCTACTTACAGCGCCTGTAGACATAGGAGGAAACCTAGGGGAATCAGCTATTTGAAAGACCTTGTACCAACTTCCAAACCTTTTGGCTTCATAATGTAACTCAACTCTTCCACCCACTAGCACAGCTATTAAGGGCTGAAATAAGGTGCTCCACAGCTGAAATCTCTCCCCCTTGTTAAGTGAGGTCAGATCAGGCCAGTCCCTTAGAAAAGACAATGCCAATGTGATGTTCTAAGAATTTCTCTCCAGGAAAGAGTCTCAACACAGGTGTTGCATGGCCCAGCTTGGCAAGCTACCCACAGAAGAAAAAACAGTTACCTGTCAGCACAGAAGCATCAAACCCCATGTCTTCTATGGCAGCTCTTAACTCTTCTCCATTAGTGACAGCTGGATCATAATGTATGGTCCCAGTCCTGTCAGCTAGAGAAACTGATATACATTGCACTCCTTGTCTCTGTGATATGATCCCTTCTATGGACTGTACACAGGAATTGCAGGTCATGCCATCAATCCTGATAACAGCTGTGTATGTCGTGTCTTGCAGTGGCTCTCTGAAGAGACTGCGCAGCAAAGCAGGTGATGGAGATGCTTCCTTATTAACTTCCAAACCATTAAGGAGACATACTTTAAAGTTTCCAGGTGGAAGGGATTCAATAGCTTGCTGCAAAGCTGACAGCGTAATTAAATTTGGACTATACTGTACCACAGCACATTTATGCTCCAAAGACACTTTAATGCATTGTATGCCGGGAAGATCTGATATATTTCCTTCGATGTTTCTGACACAGGATTTGCAGTGCATGCCTTCTATCTGTACAGCCACTGTGGCTGTGCCACTCATCTTGGCAACTGGTGGATCCACCCCATCGCTCTCAAGACTTGCCGGTGTCTCCTTGGGATTTGCATTCTGCAGGCGCCCAAGATCAAGGACACCAAGCTTCAAAGGGGCTGATTTACTTTTAATGGTGCATTCATACCCCAGGTTACTGATATGGCTCTTGAGGTCGTCAGGCTGAATGATGTAAGGATAGTAAGTAATAATTGCTTCCTGGTTACCAAGTGACACCTTGATTTTCGCCACACCATGCAGTTTCCTAATCTTTCCTTCAATGTTGGTGACACAGGACTGGCATGTCATGCCTTCTACCCGAAGCTTAATGACTGCTTCTCTCAAGCACGACAAATTCATGGCCACTGTGGTCAACCTCTCTTCTGCTATGTTGGCGTCAAAGCCCATATCCTGAATTTCCTGGCAAATCTGTTCAGGACTTATTTCCGACTGCAGATACTTTATTACAGCGTTGTTCTGTTCAAGGGAGACTTTTATACTTGTAATGCCCTTCACCTTGGAAATTCGGCCTTCTATTGACTGCACACAAGATTGGCAAGTCATTCCCACAACATTGATTGCCAGTGTATGTTCTTGGGAAGATGGAGAGGGTGCAGTTTCAAAGCTCTCTTCGTAGCCCATGTTGTCAAAAGCAAAATTGTGTTTCATTGTAGGCTCCAGCTCACAGACAGGAGGAGAATCGGTGGTGGACAAAGGCTAAAGAGCAACAGGAAAAGTAAAAATAAAACGCATGTATTTTTAGCACTATAAAAGCAGCAATATTTTGCATGTTCGCTCAAACACATATGAGAAGTGCTCTCAAGTCAGTCTATACTGCCAAAACATTTCACAATGTTAACTTACACTTTCAATATATTACCATTTAGTTATGCCCACAATGATGAATCAGGCCTCTGACACTTCTCTTGAGCAGCAATTTAAAAAAAAATATTCACTAGGGATATAAAAGCAAAAGTGCCTTAATATTCCCAATCCAATCATTTAAAACTTGAGCTCTCTGCAGCCACAGAGCACTTTCACCATGCAGCCCGAGCCCTGCTCTTCAGAGCACACTGTCACCTGCACAAAGGGTCACAGCAGGGCATGCTGAACATCCCTCCACAAATGTCAGAAGCCAGCTCAGTTTGTCCAACTTGCTATTGCTCAGCAGGAGTTCAAGCCAAACCAAACCAAACCAAATCAAAATGCCCACAGAAAAGAAAATCAAGAATTTCCTGAGAGCCTGAAACCAGGTGATGCAGAGAGGACCAGTTGCACGGTGTCTGAAGATCTGTACGCATGCGCACAAGGGCCTGAGCCGTCTGCATATATACAGATCCTTAAGTTAAAATCTATATCTAAGAAAGCTTTTAAAAGACACAGACCTATAGGCAGATACTTCCACTATGGTTTAGTTTCATCTACCTCTTTGTGAGGCACCTAAGAAAGACAATATATTGAGCTGCAAGAACTCACTGGTTTCCTCTAACACCAATTTTTAGGATGTAATGGCCAGTATTGAAGTAGATTGGCCAGAATTGGACTATCCATCAGCCAGATCACAGGTTATATGGTACTGGGACTCTGCAGTTCAGTGCACCCAACTCCATGGAAAATTAAATATTAAAAAGAAAACAAGTGATAAAGGCAATGCTTCTCGCAGAACAGGCAATCGGAGTACAGACTCTGTCATCAGGGGAAACTGCTGGCACCAAGTGTTAAGGAAGATTGAGAAGGTGAGGGACGAGGCCCATATTGTTGGGTTTCATGGAAAGAACATAAAAATTCATGTCTGTGACTTAAGGCAGCTTTAACTACTAAATATTTAGATGCAAGCTACTGTGACAAATCTATTTACTTGCCTGCAAAGCAGCGGGTTCTCCACCATTCAATAAAGCACCTAATGCTAGGCATTACCACAGGGAGGGAGTCACCAGATCAGGCTCAGCACCACAAATCTTGTTCCTATCACTGAGAAGAAAACTCCCTCCTTGGTACTGCAGCATGGATGAGAAGCATTTAGGCCGCTTATTAACACTAGACTGCATCCAGTTCATTTGATGCAGTATTCAAAATTCATTAACTTGATTTTGTTTCACGCTTAGTCAGCTTGGGAATAATGAGGTCTGGGGTCATGACCAAAATGGCAAAAATTTAACATGAGAAATTTGCTTTCAGCCTTCTCCATACTGTATTTATTAGAACAGGAGGACGAATGAGCAACTTCAATTCTTCAGCGTTACAGTGCAGCCTTTTCCTATTCTGACTGTGAGCTCTCCCCCCATGCCCCTTCCCTGTCTGCTTGGCCTCAAGGCTACACTCCGGGGATGCTGGGGAAGAAGAGTCATGGGAATATTTTAACCCCGACACCCCCTTTTACCTCTCCCTCCCACAGGCCTGGCAGTGCCAGGGGCACATACCCCTCTCCTTACACTTGTCTTCCCAGAATTTACTGAAATCCCCAACATACGTGGAAATGCACAGCCAGCCCCTTTCAAAACAAAATATAACCAGTTAACCGGACCTCCCTGCAGAGGTGGTTCTTTCCTGTTTAAGTGCACACAAAGATGACCGCATGCTTATTTCCTCCTGTTTGTGCTCTCCTACACTTTAAAATAATAATATGGCCTCATATATGGAAAAGAAGTCAGTCTGCAAATGAAAACAGTCTCTCACCCACTGCATTTCAAACACTGCTGAAACTTAAACTTGCATGCATTGTAATGCCGACCTCAAGAAACATTATTTTAATATTGTCCCTTGTCTCCTTTTAGGTATCTCCTGTCCCCAGCCCCCCAAGGACACTTTGATCACGGTGGCCAGCTCTTCTTATCACAAACACCCAGTAAAGCGAAAATCTGTGTGCAAGTTACAGGAGCTCACCCTGTACATTTACTTTGGCTCGGACGACAAAGGCATGTGCCTTCTGCTTCCTTTGGTGAAACAGAGCATGAGAGATGTGAACATCCTCTGCTCTCCTGTTCCCCTTCACCACATTTCTGGCACCCACTTGCAGATAAAAACCAGGAACCATCACAGGCCTGATGTCCTCCACTGCGTTCCCTCCACCCCGACACCCACCAACCATCTCAGTTTTCCTAGGTACCCACTGATATAAAAGCAATTCAAATTAAATGTATAAAAAGATTAAAGGGTGTTTCTCATCCTCCAGTCTTTTGAAAAACATAAAAGTGAGGACTGATTCTACTATTTCAATGCATTGTAAGCCATAGAAACATCAAAACTTGGCCGCCGCTTTATATTTTGGATAAAAAGCTATCCCAACGTTCAGAAGAATTGGCAAAAATATTTTGTTTGTTATTTAACAAACAGATGTTTATGCTCTGTAGGAGAAAAATCCTTGCACACAAATTTTTAAACGACAAGGGAAAAATTAGAGAGGGGACGTGGATATAAAAAAATCCAAAAGGTTTATTTCCCTTAAAAAAAAACCAAAAGCAAAACAAACAAAAAAACCACACAAATGCCAAATCATTGAAGAATCTCCCCCCAAAAACCAGAAATGTGCACAGGTTCAAACACAGTATTTACAAAGCCTTTTGTATTGTTTAACAGCTTAAAAAAAAAGGGAGCGGGGGAGCACAAATACACCTTTTTGTGTATTTGCAAGAAGGGGTGTTTCTACACTAGATCAGAGAAAAACAGCAGGTTCATGTAAGGACACAAACATGAGGTATGCAGAAATGTGCCTGTAGTTTTCCTCAGGCACACACTGGGTCTCAGAAGAGGGTTTACTGATACCAGCTAACACCCGCATATAAAATGGCATCTCTGAGGCTCTATAGTAATTCAGAGACACCATCTGCAAGAGGATCAGAGAAGCAGTCACTTCCACAAATGCCAGAAAAGGTGCCTCGGATTCCCAGGTGTTGCCTCTCCTGCTTGCTTCTGCCTAGAGAGAAATCCCAATGAAATAACGAGAATGCATCTGACTCCACATCGGTACAGGAGTGTGAAAGAACCGGCTGCACCTACTGACTATTTTGTCTCACACCAAAGGAGACCCACTTACTTTTAAGGGCAAGTGTACACCACGTCTGTTTGCTCTATCAGTCTCATGCATATTTTTACAGTGACTATGTAAAAAATATGTTAATAATGAAAACATGAAATTATGACAATTCTTTCCCTCCCTTGTTCTACATGTAAAAGTCGCAACTCACAATGCACAGCAGAGAGATGCTCTAGTCTGAAAGCTAAGAATCCCTACAGAAAGCAGTGTTATGAGGCTCAGTTAACAATATAGACAAAGAAAATAGAAGAAAATTAAGAAGGGACCCATTGACACAGTGGCAGCAGTGGCTGGGAAGCTTTAAAGGAAGCACCAGAGCTGGATGGAAAACAATCCCGTCTACAGGAGACAGCTCTGAACTGGATCCAAGACAAGTAGCAACTGAAATTGTTGATGTGCGTGAGCAGGGGATCTGAAGCCCAGCTCCCAGTATGAGGATTTCAGAGCAAACCCACCTACATGAAGAACAACCCTTGCTGCCCCAGACAGGAGCTGGAGCACTCACGCCTGCCCCAGGGCAAAGCAGGTTTGGGACAGCAGGAAGAGGCAGAGGCTCCTCCTCCCCATCCTGACTGTCTCTGGCCAGCAGGAAGAAGATCATCTGACAGGAATATGCCCTGGGGCTGGACTAACTTTTTGGGAAAGCATGGAGGTGGAGCAGGGCAGGGAGACACTGCTGGATTGGGAGAACCAAGTCTTGTTGGCACGCAGCTCTTGGCATTACAGCATCCAGAGCTCAGCAGCTGGCCCCGAGGGGGAAAGAGGGTTGTTGTCCATGGCCTGTGTGACTGGTGGGGTGAAACTGATCCATCAAGGGCTGCCCTCAGAGGCCTGGCATTAGGGTGCCCCACTCTCCCCCAAAATGGGCTATTACTTTTGGGTACTCCCATTGAAAAGTGCAAAGGCCAAGGGTTTAACACAGCAGCGAGGGGGATACAGAATAAATGTAAGGAAATCAACTGAAGTGGGAAAAAATAACCCAAAGAACAAGGAACCACAGCACTGGGTGAAACCCTCCCATACAACACCTGGTGACCAGAGTTCTGACAATGGATGCGACCCCATGGCTGTAAACTCAACAAGGTTTGTGCCCTCCTCAGCTTTGCGCCCTGGCTGCTAGCCGCCCCTGGCTGGGTCCCCATGCTCCCTCCAACCCTATGCTCCATGGTCGCCTCGTGGGGTGGTGTGTCACCAGCAAAGCCATCCCTCAGCCACCCACCTCCCCTTCCCAAGAGGTGCAGCCACTGCTGAAACATCAGTGTAAAGCTCTTGGCCTCAGCAGCACGAGGCTGAGGCCATGCCAGGCACACCCCGCAGCTCCCTGAGCATCACCCACACCAAGATCCCATATGGCCGCTGCTCCTCTCTGGTGCTCTAGCAAGGCTCTCCCCAGAGGGCTGGCACTGCCCTCCCACCCTCCTTCACCTGGCCTGCAGGGATACTAATTTTCATATCCTGAAATTAAAGCGCCGGACTCCTCACAGCGATGCCAGGTAATCAGCTGGCAAGGAAACGGGGCCTGGCCCATTCAGCGCCTTCCCCTCTGCCTCTCCCCGTCTGCTCACCCACGAATGCCGGATCTCACTGAACCTCTCACCCAGTGTCTCCAGAGGTTTTGGGCTCCTCTTCTCCCTGTACCTTCGCAGGCTGAAACCAGCTATTGCCCTCTCGCCTGTGAGCGCACACAACTGCCGAAAAATTACCTTATCTGTGTCACAGTTTTACCTTTCCTGCTTCGTTCTTTCACAATCCCACTGATTCATGGCTTTGGATTCAGGCAGACAGTAACACACAACTGAAAAGCCACATACTACTAATTAAATGCTTCAGATGCTTTCCGAGCTTGTTATAGGCAGCCAGTGAACAACAAAATGAGGGCAGAGCAGCCTCAGGAACATCAAAGGTTCTGAGTCTCCAATTTCATGCCTGTAACAGGCAGCTCTTCTGAGTGGGCAGAAATTCAACCCTCATCCTCCTTAACAAATTTCAGTGCAACTTGTCCATCCATCTTGTTAGCACATATTGTTTAAATATATTAGATCTTAGCTGAATTAGTTCTTCCTTCCCTCTTCCCCCAAGCTTAACAAAGATTAGCAAATGTCAGTAGCTACTATTTTCAGTAACTACTTGTAACACAACTCATTATTTTTCAAACAGTTCCTGAGTCTTAAATGAGTGAAAACCCATCCTCTCCACCTGTAAATCAAGATTCAATGAAAATACTGCTTTAAAGCAGCCTTTGTGGTGCTTTTGTTTTCAAAATACTAAGTTAGTTGCCCTAATGCTTCTGCCAAGGAATTGCTATTCCCCATCTGGCAACAGGTTTCTCCAACAGTACAGACGATGGGGACAGATTTACGCAGTTGCAGCTAGTCGTACTGAAATGATACCTACATACACAAGAATTAGCAAGACCTTAACAGGTACTTTTAAATTAAAGGGAGCTATGTAAACCATCCTTGGTTTGGTGGGGAAGGGGAAAGCCCTGTTGTAAACAGATTGTTTCTAATTTAGAATTTAAGCAATCACAGCTCCAGTACAAGCAACGCATATATCCCAGTGAACTGAATACAGAAAAGAGATCCTTTGGTATAACAAAGTCAGTTTTGTCATGATTGTTTTCTAGCAAACATTTATAATATAAGAAGTAACTCAAGGCAGAAAAAGCCTTCAGGTATATTCGGTCTGTCCTGGCTGTTATTTCATTCCAGTCTGACGCTAATTATTTAAGCCATTCTAAGCATATGCAGTTTCAGAGGACACACAATTTGTTCTGAGAGTTTCTTTTCCTTAAATATTCACAATATCCAAACTACAGTACTTAATTTATGTACCTTTTATATAGTAAAAACTCTTTTTAAAATAACAAACCTCATCATGTTTTTATTAGCACTGATCTTTCTAAGCCTCTTCTCTACAATCTCCAAAAATACCAGTTATATACATCACTGAATAAAAAAAAAAAGTTGCCACAGACGTCTTATCAAGAACTTTTGCTAGCATCCACTTAGTAGTTATAAATAAACTACTTACCTACAATTAGGACCTTTTAATGTTTCTGCAATGTCTATTATTCCAGAGAATAACCTGGTATGAGCTGTTGTCAAACTACTCAAGCAATTGCAGTTTAAAAGGAGAAATACTAATATGTTTCCTTACTAAGAATCACCACTCTATATTATTAGAGGTGGAGCTGAAAAAATGCTCGTTAGTTACTACAGCATAACTCATAATTAACATCTGCTTTCAAAGATTACTTTCAGAGGATCTCCAGAGGACTTTGCATTTGTGTACTGCTTGCTGTGGGGCAGGCATACGTGCTGGGGATTGAGACAATTTAGATAAAGAAGGTTTAACCTCCTTTAATATACAACCCACATCCAACATGCATTGTTTTAAATTCTCCAGTTCTGAAACACCTCTTCCCTCCCAACACACACACCAGCTCACTGACCTGTCTGTCAACTGTATTGACTTCTGGCATTCCCATGGAGTAACTCTGCAAAAGTTTCTCTTCTTTCTGCAAGTTACTGCTTGCTTTCACTGGAGATCCTGTGTTGGACTTTTTACCAATAATCAGTAGTTCAGGCACATCGTGAGCTGCCTGCTGCTTACGAATAGACACCAGGGTTATGTTTTTGTTGTTTAAAGTAGCTAAGCAGGACCGGTCCCTTTTCATTTTATTGTCCATTTTTCTCTCCATTATCTTTCTGGGCTTTAAATATTGCAATGCCAAAGGAAAGCTTTACGAGAGCAATTATTTGGTGTCTTATCGGCCACACTTCTTTCAGCTAACTTTACAACGGCTTGAAGAGTTCTGCCCATCTAATCAACCTGCTTATTAGGCATTCATCACGAAATCCCAGTGTAACCAGTGATCCTTGCGTACACTGCTCACTGCACTCGGCTACCTGCTCTTCCTGCCAGTTAGCATTTTTCCCACCAATTGGCATCCCTTGTGCTTACCGAACTGCGTTCAGCACTGCTAATCTTTGCACACGGCATTGCAGCAAGCTCAGCCAAGGCTGCCTTTCACAAGCTAGTCAAACATGACCTGTGTGTGGCAAGCCAGTGCATAATTAACTCAGCCAGCCAGGCATTAGCTCCTTGTGGCCATGTGCATAATCACAGCTCCTACAAAGGGCAATATTATTCCATTTCCTTCTTCTATGAAATTACCAGGGTTTTCTTGAATAAAATGTGGCCCCTTCTAACACTGAAAACATTCCTCTGATTATATCATTAGATAAGATCCCTAGAT
The DNA here is from genome assembly GCA_013400875.1 of Anhinga rufa. Classification (NCBI taxonomy): domain Eukaryota; kingdom Metazoa; phylum Chordata; class Aves; order Suliformes; family Anhingidae; genus Anhinga; species Anhinga rufa. The sequence continues at coordinate 15,961 of VZTV01111058.1, forward strand.
TGAAGGTTTTCCACTCATTCAGGGCATGAGAACATTCATTATTTTTTTCAAGAAGGAAAAAAAAAAGAATGAGTACAATATTTATACTTTTTTAAATGTGCCTCTTTACCATTCGCAAGCTTTACTAAAAACAAACAAACAAAATTAAACCAGCAATTAGTGCCAAAAAGTAAAGGGAAAAAAACAAAAGATATTCCCTTTGGCAAACTCAGTTCCCCTTAAATCCTCTGGGCAACTACAGGGACATCTAATTTAGACAGCCCCACACACGATAGGTACCATCACTAGAAGTGCCTGGAGCCAAGCCTGGATATATTTCTCTGGGATCGCCTGCAGCAAATTCACAGCCCTGTGCTAAGTTAGTGAGTGGGATCTCAAGTTCCCTAAGCCCACAATAGCGCAGTCTGCCCCTGAAGACACCCCTGAACAGGGACACATAACGAATGGCCATGTAGGGAATTTATATAATATAGTTGGTGTGTCATCAATTCACACCCTCCCTGGCTATGCAGTGACCTCACTGCACAGGCAAGCCCTAAAATAATTGTTTTATGTTTCAACAGAATCTCTTGGACTTGGTGGAAAGTCACCAAATTTACTCCTATGCAGAGGTTAGCACACAGGGTCAAAATCTCAGCATATCTATGTCATGTCACAGAAACCTGAGGGAAGAGATGACACTCTTTGTCTGGCAGGACAAATTTAGATTATTTTTACTTCCAAAAGTAGAGGTACATCCCTCACACCATTGCCACAAAGACAGTGGTCCAGAAAGCCACCATGCAGGACATCAGCTGTCCGGCTTGTCTTCCTGTTGTTAACTTCCCCACAAAGATGAATCCTCTGCTCTGCTCACACCACCCAGGTCTTGACTCCAGAGTTAGGAACCATTTTTGGAAAAAGAAGGTCTTTCACCAATGAAGCGAAACTCAAAATACTGTTGTAGCACTATTTTGCATCATTGTCTTAATATAGAAGATCAGTGATAATATTAAACTTTCAATAAGGGTTATTTTGAAAACATTTTGAGAAATGGCCCTTCTAAAGTGTTGCTACAAAGAGTAAAGCATCTGTGTTTGTTCCGTATTTATCAATTAAACTGATTAAAAACACACCTGAATTCAGATGGAACACTTTTCTGAAAAATAAAACTGTGTTAAAGGTGAAATCTTTTCAGGAATTACTGATTTTAACTCATTTTGAAACGAGCAATTGAAAATCACACAATTTGACTTATGTGAAAGCATTTCATTATAATGTCTTTAAATACTAATGCTACATCTACATACTAAAGATACACACTTATTTAAAATCTCTTTTTTGTCTTTCTAAACCAAAACAATTCTCTAATCCCTAGATCAAAGATATTCAGAAATTCAGCTCTGCATCCTAATTCCGAGTAAAGGAAATTTCAAATTCTAGAAGGTCTTAGGGAATAGAAATTCCAGTTTCTGGCCAGCTCTGAAGTATATACTTGGTCCACTCATCTCAGACAATATCTTTGCTATTAAAAATATCCCAAACCCTACCCAGCATGTTTCTACAAGTAACTAATATTCATGAAGTTATCATATGATGAAACATACTGTAAAAACAAGTTGGGTGTTTTTCTCCTTCATTTCAAGTTCACCAGCAAAGCTCAACTTAGGCGGACAGAATACAGAGATGTTTAGTAAGTATCCTCTCTCCAATTGCCCTCACTCATCCTTTTTTTTTCCCAACTTCTGAACAACTCTAAAGTAAAAATCTGCTTGTTTCTAAAAGCAGTGGAGACAAGTTCTTACTTAGTGCCCCATTGTCCTTTGCCTTTGACAGAGTCCTGAATACTGATCTGGAAGCAGAGAAGAAACACACGAGGTTATGCTGTGAACACGTTCAGTTTACAAGATATTACCCACATTAAAAAGAATTATTTGGCTAGAAAAAAGTTTGCTGTAGTCCTTCAGATGAAAGGGGCATAAGATATATTTCAACCAGTCTAGCTGATTTAAAATACGTAGTTTAGCTGCAGTCTCAAGCAGAACTATATGGCAATGGCAAATGAAAGCTGTGCAGCTGACTGAATTACAAGCAGCTCTTGGAGAAGAGGTACCATTCACAAAGGAAAAAATGCAGAGCATCTTGTAAAACCAAACAATTTCCATTTACCTTAATACACCAGACTGAAAGCCCAGAGGTCCTGCCCCATCCCAACCACTCTAACAAGTCTCTTACAGTTCAGGAAGGGGTCCGATAGGAACCTCAAGGGTGGCAATGTCTGCCAGGAGAGCAAGGCAGCTGCTCCTGCTTTTTTTTTTTTTTAGCATTTTAGTGAAGGCTGAAATAAGAAAGGCAATGTTGCCCATCTCATCTGATAACAGTAACCTGTCATGGTTCAAGGCTAGATTTTGCACAGCTTAGGAGTTTTGCTAGGAAGAGTCACTAAGGTTTGGTAGTGTGAGATTTAGAAGGCAAACAGAAAATATGCTGGCTGCCCTCTCAGTTCTCTGCTAGCGTCAGGCAGAGATGTTTGCATTTTCATGTCAGAAAATGCAGAACATCTCAAGGAAATTAAATCCTTTTGACTTAAAGCCTCAAGAGCTGATAAAACACGCGTTTTCCCCTTTCCATTACCTGCTACTATCAGAGAATATGATAAACACACAAAAACTATGTGTATTCAGGTAAATTATGCTTCCTGGGTGCATTCATCCCAGGCTTTACAGGATGATCTGGCCTGCATCTAATCCCTCTGGCTCCTTGCCCAAATAAAGCATCTTAAAATAGTCTTAACAATCCCTTGAAAGATGAGAAGCTTGAGTTCAAGGAAAAAAAATGGGAGCCTGGAGGTAAGGGGGTCGTATTGCCTTAAGCTGACAGACAGACAAGAGGAACTGGTTCAGATACCTGCACATCACATCAGTGCAAAGAGGGATGTATTATTACTAATACATCACTCTAGAAATCCAATCTGCCTTTGAATGTTAATCGTTTTCCTACCCTCTTCCTCAGACATCACTTTAAACCACTGAAATACAGTCCATCCTGAGGCATACAAACAATGATATGAGGCTAAAACCCAAGCAATTTCACATGTGACAGTATTTTGAGTTCTTTTTAATTTGTATTCAGAATACAGTCAGCTAAATTTTTTTAATTTCTTCCCCATCACAACAGAGTTAGATTGACTTTGTTTTTTACACATATAATGCAACTGCAGGAACTGGAGCTTTAAAAAAAAAAGTGGGGGAAAAAAGCAAAGTATTGCAAAGCTCCTAGTAACATCGCAAACACCAGTGCTGGTAACTCACAGTTATCAGCAAGTTGTTAACAACATTGCTTGGGGTGGGAACCTGTGAAACACCCAGCCCTTGTGTGAAACAACTATTTGTCCTTTGCCAGTGTCCTCTTTAAGCCAAAAGAGTAGTTAGTAAAGGTATGCACTTTTTCTTCAAGCAAATTCCTGCGCTTTCTCAGCAGTAATTTTTCAGTCTTACTAAGCAACACAAGCCTCACAGTTCCCACATGAAGTCAGTCAGTTGCAGCTAAAAGTTCAGTGGAAGCTTGGTCGGATTCATGGTACATAACTACGTCCTTGGCTTCTCCAAACTAACTGACATACCTATTACAGAAAATAAATTAAAAAAAAAAGGCCATACATTTTAGCATTGAGAAGGCAACAAAACTCCCTCTTTACCTATACTTGCTCCTAGTTTTAAGCCATGAAATCAGAAAGATAACTCTTTGGCTACAGTCCTAAGAAAACTGACAGCCATCTGATGCACAAGCATTTCTATAACATGAATGGCATACATATTTCTGTCAACAGATGAAGAAGCATGATTATAAGTAATATTATTTCTTAGACTATAAGAAAAAAGGAAACCATACACAACTCTGAAATACAAGGAATCGAATTCCTACCTGCCACGAATAAAATTGCTTAAGCGTTGATGGCCTCATTTCAAATCAAATCAGCGCAGACTTTGGCTTCAGTTTTTCAGGAAGCAGATTCAATCTTCTCTAAATATTTAGAAAAGGTTTGTTTGCTCTGAACCAGCAAAACTCATCGGAGTATCTCTTTTGTAACAGGACCCCAAAATGCATACTAATTTTTTTCATTCCACGGCTTCTAATATGATTGTAAATTTTGTGGACTTGGTACTTTGTCTGCTTTTAGCAGTGTTGATTTCATTATGATAATTTCTGTTATCTGTCTATTTATATTGCAGAAATTTGTTTTTGAGTGCCTGGAAACTACCAGGCTGATCATATTACCACAGGAAAAGGCACACCTTTTGGGTCAGGGTTTAAGTGCAAAGAACAATTGCAATCTGCATGAATTAATTCAAGTACAGATTTCCAGTAACGTTCATTCACCACGCAGGTGAAGAAGGCTGGCAGAACTCATCGGGCAGTGCCACAACGAAACCAGTTTTTTCACTTCTGTGTTTTGAACTTAATTTTCTGGCCTTGTCTGTGATTTGCTCTTGCTCAGAGCTGGTTTTGGCTTGTGAAGCTTATGCAAAAGCTTTTTTGAATTCCATACAGAGAAAAAGGAGCCACATTTTATCCATCTTAACTGCAATATTACAAATATAACTTGAGAATTAGTAATATTATAGAAGTAATTATTTTTAAAGGCTAATTTGAGAAGACAGAAAAAGTTACTTGTGAACTGTATCAGTCATTACCAAAGATCATAGCTTTTGTCACCTACATTTGCTAACCACATTTAGAAATAAGACTCAATTCTTAATTCCAGTTTTATTTCATAAATTTCTCAGTATTTGTTGTGGAGTTTCAAAAGTATCTTTTACACTTGCTTTGAATAAATTAGGTGGCAAGTCTCTGAATTGTGCTTTAAGTAAATGTGAAGACTGATTTTTTTTTTCCCCAAAATAAGCAGGTGTTTACTCTGTAGCAGGCAAACTAGTAGCAGACCCTAAGATGCCCTGCCAAATCTGCAATTAGATTTTCCCCTATACAGAGTAGGAGTGTAAGCCTATGTCTTAAGTGACCTCCACACATAACAGATATCCTCTAAACTGTCCCCAACTGTAGCGTCCACACCATTTAGATTTACTGTTAATTCCTTGCCGGCACTTGTTTCAAAGCATTCTTGCGGTCATGTTTGACAGCCAGAAACAGAGATTTCACTTTGATGAGAGAGCTGATCAATAACAGAACACATCATATTTGTAAAGCATGCAGAAAAAAAGAAAAATTACCAAGAAAGGAAGACAAGAAATGCAACTCTGATTTAAACCTGTATTTCTGGTTCTATGGCCAGTGTTTAATCCCAAATCAAACTGCTCAGCCTCTGAATAAAAGGTTATTTCATCCCATTTCATTTATTTCATGTCAAGAAAAAAAGACAAAACAGCATCTTGTGTTTGCATTACAGATGCCATGTCTAAAATACAAACATACTGCCTTTGTTAGGACAGGCTAGATCTGTAAAGGCAAGCCCAAATTCAGTTTCTCTTAACAGTTGTCTCTGGCTATCTTATCCTGGCAGAAACTACCTCTATACAGAAAGAGGGGAGTTTCCAGCAATTCCTAAATCCCTAAGAAAGCTTGAAAGCAGCATTCCTCATTGCGTCACCTGGCCTCCTCCAACACAGACTACTGAGCAAAGTCCTATCTGTTTTCTTGGTGTTCCAGGCAAAACTGTCTGGGAAGACGGGTTTCCACTTCCTACATCATCCCCATTTGGTTCTTTTACTTCTTTTTTCCCTCCTCTCCCTGTGGACTGGTTGCAGCTACTGGGTAGAAAAAGGCATGTGGGTGTTAGGGCCCCCTCTGCGATCTCACCCTTGCAGAGATGGTAATCTCTTAAGTGACCCTATGGCCACAGGGGCTTGGACACAGCCCTGCCAGGCTGGCACAAAGGCCCTTCTCAGCTGTCCTCCACTACTTGCCCTTTTGGACTCTGTCACATGCTGCCAAGACAAGGCTACTGCCCTCCTGTGAGCAAACAAACCAGGACGCTGCTCACATGCCACCAACCTCGCCATCACTGTACTCACGGTGGGACTGAAGGGACAGGAAGAGCAGGGCAGGGACCTCCCTAACTATAGTGCTGCCCTTCTTCCCGATTTGGAGATGGATGAAGATATGCCAGCTCTCTGGCTGACTCGATCTACCACAGCAGTCAAGAAGTGGGGAGGGAAACCTCTGATGAAAACACTACAGGCACATGGGGTAGAGGCTTTGCTGCTCCCAGTTGTCAAGAGATCCAAACTGTAATGTATGTGAACTGCTGTTCAGCAAACTTATTTTTCTACAAAAATCCTGTTAATTATTTGCTCTAGAGGGCTAGAAATGATTACAGCACCACCCTGTCCAGGTCTAATGTCTCACAGGAACCTACAGTCAACTCTCAGGCAAGAGCCACAGGCAGGGAGGTCCCAGTTTCTACCAGCGGACAAAACATACTTCCAAGTGACTGTGAAAATACGTGGAGCTTGCCTGGATACAGCCATATTGATTCACTGCAGCAGCTTATAGAAACTAAGCAGAGAAATAAAAAATAAAGATGAAGACATATTTGCTGTTATTTTTTTCTGTTGGAATACCTGATAATAACTTCCTACTACATCAAATAACACCGGCAGCCTACAACAAGTAGTGGGGAAGAATTCATGTGGAAACGTCAGAACTAAAGCAACAGACAGGGATGCAAGTATCAACACAGGAAACTCTGCTACTAATTTTACACAATCTCTTCCATACAGACACTCTGAAAAACATCTAAGGGAAATGGCAATACAGAGTAAACTTCTTTCTGTTTACAAGTATTTTTATCTGAAATATTTAACACCTGGATTGAAATATGCAGTTAAAATCCTGCTTTCAAATGCAGACAGGTTTTCTCAGGTTGTTTTCTATGGCATGCATACTGGCTCATCAGGACTCCAACTCACTGTAAAAATAGTGTTTGTTTATTGCACGAGCACACAGAGGAAACTGGAGACATTTGACTCCTAAAGAAAGAGTTCCTGGGAGCCTGCAGTTGTGAGAAAAGGAAAATACAAAAAAGCTTTCTGACAGTGAAATGGAGGTTTTTTCCAGCTCTTGGCAATCCTGTCATTTCCAGAGTTCACCTCGGTCTGTTCTCCAGACAAAGAATGTTTCTTCCAAGGACACATTTAGTCGAAACCGATACATTCTGCAGCTCAGTATAAAAGAAGGCAACCATCCTGAGAGTTGCTGAGCAACCTTCTGAGATTTATTAACTGCCCTCAATTCCTGGGAAGCAGAGATGTTAATCCATGGAAATTCAGGCTCAGTTCATTTATCATTCCCCCATGGTGCCTCTGGTTGTTGAAAGAAAAGGTAGTGCGGCAGGGAACTACTTCTAAGCAGCCCTAGTTCATCCTCCAGAAGAGAATCTTTGACTGAATCTACCCCATGGGAAAATCACCGACCTTTCAAGCTTTCTTCATCCCCAGAAAGAAATAAGTCAGAGGAGGTGACGAGGCACAGTGTCTGCATCTCATGTCTGGACTAGCCAAACAGTCTCCTCCAGTAACTGTAACTCCCTTCTGTCCTGCTCCGCAGGCAGTTTCTGGCTCCTTTCTCTTTCTTTATCAGTGCCAAGGAGCCAGATGTGAGCACAGAATGCAAATCCTGACTCATCCTGGCTTCATGTGAAACAATTTGGATTTTCCTCCAAATAGCACTCTCTCTTGCTTCCTGAAACCGGCAAAAGAAGCACACACAAACACATGTGCACAAATGCACCTTGAACAAGTTAGTGCAGGGTGTTTCTTTTTCAATATGTGAACCCTTTAAAGTTTGATGATGGAGGTGCCTAACAGTAAAAATTTCACACTCTGAAGTTTTGCAGCTTCCTGAGCAGTTTCATAGTTGATTTAAACAGATGTTAAGGTTCAACTGTGAAAGAGGTGCTCCTTCATGATCCCCTTCACATCCTGATTAGGTGCAGATTGCCAGAGACATTAGTGTCTGCATAAGGGAGAAAGAAAAGCAAGAAGGGTTTGGGTCTGCTATCACAGACACTAAAAATAGTCCACAGCCCCTCAAGAATCCCAAATATCCAGTTGAAAAAGTTGGCACATTATTTTGCAAGCTCAATGGTGTTATTCAGTAGGGCTACATAATTTGCTATCTCATTTCTGCCTATGCTCCGAGTTGCTTGAATACATTTCCTTCACGCACCCTAAAAATGGCAGATATTTTGGCAGAGTGTAGCCTCAGCAAGTTCACCGATGACACCAAGCTGGGAGGAGTGGCTGATACGCCAGAAGGGTGTGCTGCCATCCAACGGGACCTGGACAGGCTGGAGAGCTGGGCCGAGGGGAACCTCATGAAATTCAACAGAAGCAAGTGCAAGGTCCTGCCCCTGGGGAGGAACAACCCCAGGCACCAGTACAGGCTGGGGGCTGACCTGCTGGAAAGCAGCTCTGCTGAGAAGGANAGCCACAAAGATGATCAGGGGACTGGAGCATCTCCCTTATGAGGAAAGGCTGAGAGACCTGGGTTTGTTCAGCCTGGAGAAGAGAAGACTGAGGGGGGCATCTTATCAATGTTTATAAATATCTGAAGGGCGGGTGTCAAGAGGATGGAGCTGGACTCTTTTCAGTGGTGCCCAATGACAGGACAAGTGGCAACGGGCACAAGTTGGAACACAGGAAGTTCCACTTGAATATGAGGAAAAACTTCTTTCCTGTGAGGGTGACAGAGCAGTGGAACAGGCTGCCCAGAGAGGCTGTGGAGTCTCCTTCCCTGGAGACATTCAAACCCCGCCTGGACGCGGTCCTGTGCCCCCTGCTCTGGGTGTGCCTGCTCACGCAGGGGGGTTGGACAAGATGATCTCTGGAGGTCCCTTCCAACCCCTACCGTTCTGTGATCCTGTGAAAAGCTATGGGTTCAACCTCCTTAAATTGCCTGGTGATACGAATAAATGTGGTTTATAAGAGCTCTTGCAAAAGTGCTCTATAGATCCAAACTGCTTAATTCTTCATTGTTTCTGCCAAAAGAAAAGGGCAGCTTTTGCTCACAGGTACATGGTGCGAGCACTCACGCCCTAGAACATCTAGCTCAAAAGTAAAGATGACAGTTTTGTTTTTTTTTTAATAGAAGTGCTTATATTTAGGCACATTAATATTACAATGCATCAGTAAAAACAATCCCATAGTGTTTTGCCCTAGATATATTAGTGCCAAAATTTATTTCCAATACTTGTTTTTTGCTTCACAAATATTTAGCACACAACTGGTGCACCTTTATTTCTGCCTCCTGTAACTATGCAATGAAGAACAAATGTACAGTAACGTTTAACAGCCTATCACAAGACACATGCAAAAAGGAAAAACTTACTGGGTGTATGCATGATCTAAGATTCCTTCTGCTAAGAACAGTCCCAGGCATTTTGGTAGCTAAGGCTGCAGCCCTGAATGACACTCAGTGCTACACGTTACTGAAAGAAAGTAACCAACTGTACAAGTATAAAAGACCACATGACTGTCATATGAATATCCTTACACAATATTAATCCAGTTTCTTTGTGTTATTACTTGCCAATGGTTTTGTCTTATCAAGTTACTCATATGTGGAGTATCCTGTAAGAATGAGAGTTATAAAAATAGACTTTAAAACTGTCTCAAAAGCCTTGCAGGCTTGCAGAGAGCACACTGTGAGTGGATTCTGCTATTTGTTCTGAATACCACTCACTTCAGAAGGCCTGTTTGCATGGATTTTCCTTCAGAGTAAGACCTTAATACAGAAAGGAATTAAAACAGGACAAAAATGCTTACAGAGGCAGTAAAAGATCAAAAACTTGGTACATCTCTGGGAAAGTGGAAAAAAAGCCGACTTCATGACAAGACTAGTTTAATTTCATTGGCATGTCAGCCACATGGAATTCCTACAGACAAGGTTTTTAATAGCAATGTAACTGCTGGAGTGGGAACACCACAGAGAGCTCAGCACTGCTCTTGCCAAAGTTATTGCCAATACCCTAAATGCATACATACAATATTGTCTGCTACATATGCATTAAGGTGGGGAAGTTGTTAAGTAGTGGCAACTCAATTAGACTGTGTTGGACATTTGCACATTAAAGGTATCCCTGGCATTATATGGTTCACATCAGAAGCTGAATACCGTGTGATTAAAGAAAAGTTAACAAAAGAACTTTGAAAGTACTAATACATCTGGTTTTTAATTACCACTAGAGGGACTAACAAAAAATAAAACTAAGATGATCAAGGTACTCTAACATCTCTCCTATGAGGAAAGGCTGAAAGAGTTGAGACTGTTCAGCCTAGAGAAGGCTCAGATGGGATCTAATCAACATATATAGATAACTGAAGGGAGGGTGCAGAAAGGACACAGGGACAGTGGTGCCCAGTGACAGAGCATGAGGCAATGGGAAAAAAATGAAACACAGGAGGTTCCCTCTGAACATCAGGAAACACTTTTTCACTGTGAGGGTGACCTAGCACTGGCACAGGTTGCCCAGGGAGGTTGTAGTGTCCCTCTTTGGAGGTATTCAAAACTCATCTGGACACGGACCTGGGCAACTGTCTAGATGACCCAGCTTGGGCAGGGGGTGGGACAGAGGTCCCTTCCAACCTCAACCATTCTGTGATTCTGTGAATTTTAAATCATTAGAACTGAAAAAACTATTTGATACTCCCACCATCACGCAGATTTCTCCCTACAACAGGCTTTGGAAGCACACTGCTTCCAAAATAAAAATAGCCTTCCATGAAAAGAAAGACAGTCTGAAGTGACTACAAAACACATAGGGGCCATCAAACGAGATATATTCTGACTGCAAAGTCAGGTCTGAGGAATTTGTGCCAGGACTGGCAGAGTTTTCAAAATTATCATTTGAACTTGTGTGACAGTTTATGTCTGTAGCAACTCATGTAGATTTTGAAATAATAAAAAAAAAGACACATCTAAACCAGGCAGAGTACAAGCAGATGCACTGCAGCTTTTCTTCACATCCTTTTCTATCTAGTCTGGTTGTCTTGTGAAGAAATTTTCCCCTGTTTAGCATTGGTAAGGATCTGGAAAAGTTATCCAGATCTATTTGTTTATGCAGATGCTTTATTACAATGTGCCTGAGCTACAACTTACAGGTCATATGCAGCCTGCAAGGACATCATGTTTCTTGGCTTACATGATTCAAGAAATGAGTGCAGATGGTAAGGAAAGGGCCATGAAGCTTAAAAAAAGGAATATAAATGAGGGAGGGGCACTCCTACCAAAACAGTTCCTCTGGTCTATCTGTTGTTTGCCATGGGAACAAAAGCAAGACAAGAACAGTAGCTATGAATTGTTCTCCCCAAAACAACTCCCCAAGTTTGGTGTCACCAGGAAGATTACGTGACTGTGTATGTTGTGTAACACTAATGTTGGACAGTCAATCTGCATTCATGAAAAATTTCAGTATTTCAGCGAAGTCTCACACTGGCTATGCTGTGCATGCAGAGCATGTCTGGCTGTAGAGCTAGTTGAATCAAGTCTGTGGCTCACCCTGCCGGAAAGTTCACGCACTGCAAATAAAGTATGCTGCCATGAGGCAGCTGTTTCCATTGTGACTGTGCAAATCAGTCTTTTTTTTCCAGCTGTCAAATGCACAGACATACACATTCATTAATAGGAGATTCAGGGAACTTCCAAGAAATTGATTGGGTGGTTTCAGGAAAAGCAAGGTATTTTGCTGGGCTCAAGCTAAAACATACTTCTGACACCTAGGACTGAAACTCTGAAGAAAGTGTAGGACTCAGGCTGGGAGCTTCATGGGTTAAATCCAGATTTCAATACAGCTAACCTTGCAATGAGCCTTGACTGGAAAGAACAAGTTGTACTGTTCTAGAGACATGAAGCCAAAGGCTTTTCCAAGTACTTTTGCTATACGATTTACCAAACAGAGAGCTGAATCTAAACCAAAAATACTCTATCTGCCCTTTATGACCCAGGCAATGCAAAAGCCAGGTATGTAGGTGTCTCCCTCACTAATTATTCTTCTTGCATCCTGAAACTCTTCAGCATTACTTAAGTCTCATCTTAATTAAGCCATGGCTAACATGTGATCCTTCAGCTTCATAAAGACAATCTAAGATTCATACCTTCCAAGGGAGTGGCCATAAGCTCCTTTTCAAGTCAGTGGGGAGGCACACAGATTTCATCATCTGAAATAGACCAGACTTCTTGTTCTCTAGAACAACTGTGCCTCTTCTCTGAACCCAGGCAATTATCTTCAAATGTTGACATTACAAGAGAGGTATTTTGAGTTGAGAGGTGTGAATCCAGCAAAGGTGTCTTCTGCAAACATCCCACATGCTTCTCGGGCAACTGCACTGTAAGGGAAGAGGAAAAAGATTAAAGGAGAGAAACCAATGCCAGTGGCACCCTACTTATGAGAGTTGTTGGTTCAGAAATGAAATGTTAGGTCATGCTTGCTGGACCTCCCAACAGAACTCTTCTGATTTACCTGCTTACATAAAGGCAGAGATGCCCTGGTAAAACCTATAGTCAGTGGTATTTAGGACAGGGAAGATATTTAAATAAAAACACCAGTAAAATAACCAATAAAACTCTAACTCTGAGGGCCTGATACATTTCCAGTTCCATTCCCACATGGTGAGTCCTCATAAGTGGAAAACTCAATCCAGGCAGGTCAGAATCAAATAACCATTACTTAAGCTGAACTCTTCTCACTCCCACTACAGTAGAGGCTTCATCTCTCTGCTTCGGTGTCACAGTTTAGCGCCAGTCAGCAACCAAGCACCACACAGCCGCTCACTCACCCTCCCACCCCTGCAGTGGGATGGGGAAGAGAATCAGAAGGGCAAAAGTAAGAAAACTCGTGGGTTGAGATAAGAACAGTTAGGTAATTCAAATATAATAATAATATTATGTGACTATTAAAGGGTGAGCGAGTCTTGCTGATCACTCCTTGGCTCTCCAGTCAATGAATCAGCTCATGGATGGGAATCAGGGAGTCTCAGTTGGTGCGATATTGCCGCCGGTGCACTGTTGTGGTGGCGATCGGCACCTGATGTTCGTTGACCTTCAGCAACCCCACAACAGAAGGGTTCTTTGAGAGACCAAGAAAGGTGGACAGCTGTTTAATTGCCTCCATCTCCAAGGCAGCTATA
>VZTV01111065.1:0-19477 GCA_013400875.1 Anhinga rufa
AAACTGTTAAGTCATACACAGAGAACACAAATTCATACAAAATAGCAGCATTTGAGTGTTCTTGATACAGCTTGTTTACTAAGGAGTTGGAGGGAGAAAGACGTTTCACTACTCATACTGTTGCACAGGCTCTATTCCTAAGGCAATTATATATATATACACGCCTGCTAGTTTTGAAGTAGTAGAATTTGCAAAAACATTTATTTTGAGTAAAATAGAAGTGTAAAAAAAATAATTTAAAAAAAAAGCAGCACACAATAGTGTTACTTCACACCAGTCTTGTTGAGTACACTGACAACTTTCCATCAGTTGGGCGCTCACTGTGTGTAACATCTGATGGTCTGGAGCCTCGGACCAGTGAGAAGAGAAATGCACCATACCAATGGACGCTTCTGTGTAAAGGGACGGAAGGACCTGATGCGCTAATAAACGCTGCTGTGGGTGTCACCATGTACCTGAACTGAAGCTACCAGTCCTTGGTCTGTGGCAAGCCCGTGGGAAAGCCTGCATCAGTATTGGCTGTTTTTACAGCAAACTTCCCATGATAGCCATGGAAGCCGTGGCCACACGAGAGTGAGAGGGGTAGCCCTGCCATTTTGACACCTGAAGTGCTTTCACCATGAAACAAATTCTTTGCAGGTGGAAATAAGCAAAGCTGGAGAGGAAAGGCTACTGAGGCAGGCAGGCATTGTTTCCAAAATTATTACTACGGTCTGACTCTGTAATCAGTGCTTACTCTGGTTGTGTGACTTCAGCAGCGGCTGTGTGGTATGACTGCAAAATCAGGCCTTCTCTTGAAGGTTAGCCAGCTATAGAGATACTTTCATAAACTGTAGTTTGAAGTAATTAACTGGTGAAAAGCTATGCATGCTATGAGAGAGGCTGTTTGGAAACTGATATATGTCTAATGGAATGGATTTCATTGCTCTACAGGCATTTTTAACTGCCATAGGAGACAGGAACCATAGGGCTGTCCTTGCACTGGAACACATGTTTGCGCCAGTGCTGGATGGGGCCGTGTCCACTCTGCTTGGAGTGTTAATGCTCGCAGGATCAGAGTTTGATTTTATTGTCAGGTAAGGCATTTGTGTGTGTCTTGACTTTCTTTTTAAAATAAAAATAAATATGCTTTTAATTTTTAGTCACTTCAGTGTATCTGTTGTTTTATTACTATGCATGGTGTGTCAAGCATGCTTACGTCATGGGCCTGCTTTCCCTCTGTTTTATTAACTCCTTGTTACATGCTAGATGTGGTAGTGTTTCCATTGCTGGTATTAAAAAATCTGTTCCAGGAAAATCTGACACCCAGCATGAAAGTACACAAAAATGGTCCTCTTCAGCAAAGTTTGCTAATTCTGGGTTTGAGTCCATTCAAAGCATCTGGTATTGTCCAGTATTAGCTGGGTTTGACCTTTAAGTCCTCCAGATTTCTTGTATGCACAACAATTTGTGTGCAAAGGACACGTGAACCTACAAACAGGCTGTGGCTGTGCTGCAAGTGACTCTCTCTGGGCCGCCTTCTATCATTATGTGAGGTTTACAGCGATGTATAACAGGGAGAGGAAGAAAAGTCCTGTTTGGGAGCTGGGGAACCATAAGTATGAACACAGAACTTCATATTAAAATTTTTGTAAAGCAAAGCCTGAAGGCCCTTCTGTTTAGAACTACAGGCGGACTGTTTCTTGTGAATTTAATTAAGAATGTGAATTTGTCAAGTATGAGAGGAAAGCAAGTTTTTCGCTGAGGGGAATTTGAGAAGTGCAATGAAACAGATCCTATTCTATTCCAAACAACCTGTGGAGCTCTGCAAAATGGCTAATCTTAGAAGTAACACAGGTTTTTTTGTGGCAACCTACAGCATGAAAAAAAAAAAATCCAAGCCCTAAAATGGAACTGAGGTAGAACCGGGCCAAATAAAAATGCTCTGAAAGATGACTTAACTACTTAGGTAGACATAAGCTGGATAGATGACTAGATTTAGCTGACATCCACTTGACAACAGGAACAACAAAATGTCAGAGGCAGGAACTGAGAGAGTGGCTGCTAAATCTCATCAAGATTTTTTGTTTATGTGTGCAAGAGATTTGAAGAAAGCAGGCAGTTTGCAGTTAGGCATCATGAAACCTACATGAGGATTATTACTATACAGATACTGCATGTCCTGAAATAGTATTTGTAATTTTTTCCCAAGTCAGTATTTTTTACTTTATTTTATTGGTGTTGGAGAAATAAGGTGGAATTATTCTTCTAGGATATGAACTTGTAAGGGTTGGAACACTTTGACATATAGGTTACTTACAGATTTAACCTAAATTTACAGGGGTACATTTGGTGTGCTACTTTCCTACTTAACAGACGAGGTTTTGGCAAGCATATTTTTGTGTCGTAGCAAATGGAAGATTGTAGCAGCCCTTCACACCAAATTTGGATTGGATGTTCTCTCAGTTTATAAAATGAGCCTTTCAACTTTTCAACTTAGTTATTTTACTTTTTTTTTGGCCATCAGTTTCTCATTTTCTAGCACAATCTGACTTCAGTTTGCCTTGTTTAAAAAATAAAATAAAATAAACTGTGGGAGCCTGAGCATTGTTATAGTGGGTGAAGAAGATCCCAAACTTCCGGAAAGCGATAGATTAGTCCAACAAAGTGGAAGATTAAGTAAATTAACAGACATTGTATACACCAAGTGGTCAGAGCTATAATCCTCCTGTTTATCCTATCGTTAGATGGATGAGATGCAAATGTTTTTAATGCCTGTTGTTGATCTCTGTTCCAGTATAAAGTTCTGGTGGTTTATGTTAGTAGAGTAGATTGGCTTGCTGATTTTTGCTAATGCAGATCAGAAATTCCCAGATGTTTACAATAGCAGGATATTCGTAGTTTTACAGGAGTCTGATATATTTGATCAGATGTGGAAACAGGGGGGCAGTAAAGTTTGTTGCCAGCTAGACAATGTACTCAGCAGACCCATTAGTAGCAAACTTGCCCTCAGTTCTTCTTTGCCTTCTCCTCCAGGAATTTACCAAGACCGAGTCCTTGAAATCATTAGTTAAAACGCAGCCTTCAGTTTAGTCTGAGCCCCAGCTGTGCCGAATACCAACTAGCAAGGCTTTCCTTTTACTGACAGGTTTACCTTGGTATTCATGAAGGATCCCAGACCTTAGCCCTCAGTGGTGGGAAAGGACAACCACTTGTGCACTTTCCTCTTCTTCCATAGTACTTCAGCCTTTATGTTTGAATTGGCTGACGCAAAACAAGAGTATTCAGAGATGCTAAATTGTTCAACAAAAGATTAGCCTGCAATGCAGCTCTGCCATTGTGGAGTGCTCTTACTCAGTACAATGCTGAAGCTTACTATAGAATGGGCAGCATTTTCTTTGCAGAAAGTGGGTTCCTGTGTTGTAAAAAGGTTGCAATTCGAGCTATTTGGTAAAACTGGAACTCACAGAATTCTAGGCGGAAAGTTGTGATTAATGAACAGCAAGGGAAACCTTTACCTGATACACTGGAGATTTAATTAGAGATTCTGCTGTAAGATGCAGAGGCATTTCACAGTGGATTAGCTGCTGGGAGAAGAGGGCTTCTTTTCCTTCTAGGCTAAATTGTTTAAATTCTACACCCTTCACTTCATTTGTTTGCTTCTGCTGGGTTTTCACTAATGGGGGCCCCTTTTCATTGTATTTGTGCTTTCAATCCATTCAGCTATTCACTGCACATTCCATATTTTTGTGTTTGTGTAACACATTCATAAATAACATTACATGCTTCCAGATTCTGGGAAATTAACAAATGTAATTTTTTTCTTTTCTTTATCAACTAACACTTTGGGTTGTGGAATGTAGCTTCCCTAATTCAAAAGGTAAAAAACCCTATATCTATAAATGGAAAGTGATATAATTATTTAGTACAAAGTTAGTAATATTTTAGATTTAATGTAGTATATGTATTATTTTGACATATTTAGGAGTGATTTGTAGTTCCTTATTTCTAACAATATTTGTGGCTATTCTTTCCCCCAAACCCCTTAAACCCTACTTCAGGTATTTCTTTGCTGTTCTGGCAATCTTAACCATTCTGGGAGTTCTCAATGGATTGGTGCTGCTTCCTGTTCTTCTTTCATTCTTTGGACCATACCCTGAGGTCAGTAAAACTAATGGTGAACAGAAGAAATAATACTAGGTCTGTACCCCTGCACCCCCCAGATCACTCCCCTTTTTTAGAAACTCTTTATTTTTTTTAATTATCTTGTATTTTTTTTTAGTTTTTAAGTTTCTTGCTCTAGTTTTTTTAATCTTTATTAAATGTGCTGTTTGTTATTTAGTTGATATTCTTCTACTATATTTTAAAAGGCTTTTTCAATAAGTATTGTTTTAGAGGCTGCAATCAGCAAACTTTATACAAGTGTAGGATTATTTATGCTTTTAAAAGCATGAGTCTGTAAAACAAGGATTTTCCCCAATATTTTGCAAAAGACAGTTCATTTTGAACACATACCTTCTTCTTTCCTACCTCACTGCCTCTGTCACTTTCCTCAAAATATTTAACTGAGCAGACCACCAGGAAGGCCTGTGTGGACCAACACACACCAGTGGTGGTCCACAGACCACACCTTGATAACCATGACTGGTCTGCCAGAAGGTCCCCCCTGTCCAGTCACCCCTCCCTGCGGCATGCTCTTGGCTCAAGCAGCATTTTTGATGGGTGGAAGGCTTCACTTAGTTGTCAATAACTTTACAATATAAACCTCAAGTCTGGCAAAAAAAGGATTCATAGATATCAAATTTGTTGATTATTCATTACCTACTCTATATTTAACACAATTGCTGTGTTACATAGGGCTATCTTTATCCCATATTAGTCGAATCAGTGTGCTATGCTTCATGTGTCTATATATATATGTATGTGTGTGTACCAGAATAAAACACAAGCTCTTTATACAGCACTAGTAGTATCTCAGAAGTATTTATTTTTTTATTATTAGTAAAATGGTTTTGACAACAGTGTGTAATCTCTTCTATTCCTAACAGTATACGTGACCTGTTCCTTACTCAAGCAATGTATATGTGCATATGTAATTACCACAGATGTTGCTATTATGTGTGTGTCTGTCTCTCTTTGCAAATAGACACTGAACCATGCTATACGTACGCATTTGAGGTGATTTTATGAAATCACTGTTAATATACGCTGAAGGGGGAAGGAAGTCCACATGTTATTTTTATATTTCTAAGTGCAAGTACGTGCACTCAGACGCATATATGCACTTCCTGAGACAATTATACCCAGAAGAATCTGTGCAATCCTGTTTACATACATATCCACAGATGGAGATCATGTCTCTTTTTCTTTCATTAATTTTTTCAGTTCAGTATAAATGTTCATCAGAAAACTGGTGCTAAGGTTCTCATGGCATGGGAGGCTGTATTTGTCCGAAGAACATTTGTGTCAAGCACTAATGATTAAAAGGGTAATGCTAATTGAATGTTACTGAATGCATTGCCACTCTCAGGTTTCTCCAGCCAATGGACGAAACAGATTGCCCACGCCATCTCCTGAGCCACCCCCCAGCATCGTGAGGTTTGCGCTGCCACCCGGGCACGCAAATAACGCATCAGATTCCTCTGATTCTGAGTATAGCTCTCAAACCACAGTGTCTGGCATCAGTGAAGAGCTTCATCAGTATGAGGCCACCCGAGGGCCTGGGGCACCAGTCCATCAAGTAATAGTGGAAGCCACTGAGAATCCTGTCTTTGCGAGATCCACTGTAAGTAGCCTGCATATTGACCAGCAGGAGGGCAAGAAGAGTGTTTGGGGGTTTTTATTTAAATCTACTTATTTTTGTGGAAAGCTCTTTCATATTTCTGGCTGATTATGCTTTGTGATTTTGTGCTATAACTTGTAAGCAGAGTGAAGGGCTTTCCTCATCCTTTCTTTTAGAAATAAGTTGGGTGTAAAATGAGGGTATGAAAGCAGAGGTCTTTGGCATGTGTAATTGCTGTTACATCACATTGGCACCAGCCACAAGAGAGAGCTCTCTGTCTGTTTGATGACTGTTCTCAGAGAGAGAATGGGGAGAGATTAAAAGATTCAGACCTCTTCCACACAGGTCCTTGTGGATCGCCATCTCACATACCTCTCTCCGACAGCACATTTTGGGGAGAAAGATTGATAGAGCCAGAAGAAAACGGTTTCAGGGTTGTACCAAATCTTGGGCCTGTTGCATCTTGCTACTGGGTTGCCATAACTGTGATTTCAAAGGAAAGTGAAAAAGCTCTGTCTCCTACCCCTGCTGATGCTGCATGCTGAGCTGCAATGCGGATCTGTTTTTGTTCAGCAGAGGCCTAGAAATAGGTACAAGCACAGCCACATTTGAAGTTGGTCACGGTTTATTGACTGATGTGGCTGCTGCGCTTCACGCTTTTTACAGAAATCAGAAAACAGATTCCTACAGTCTATACAAACTACCCTACTAATATCCTGTGTGTGTACCCTGCATGGAATAGAGCCTTTTCCAAATGCCTGCAATTCTGCTGTTGAACGAGTTAAGATGAAGTGCTTGTCACCCATCCCTTTGAAAAGATGGACCAGTATGTAGGAAGCTTACAATAATGTTTTCAGCTGTCATCTGTGTTTTTCTGAAGGTACGCTTTCCAGGTTTTAGTAACTTCAGGCAAAAACTATCTGGAAAAATCAACATTTGTTAGACTCCAGAAAATTACCTTTGTAGAGTGAGAGCAAGGACAGCATTACTATAATTGTTCTCAACATAAAATATAAGCCAGTGTTGTATTTGTTTGCCTAGCTTTGTCAGAGGCATAACCGTGCATCTCTCTTTTAGGTGGTTCAGCCAGAGACAAGGCATCAGTCAAGTCCCAGATTACAGTCGAATCTAGAGTCCAGCACGCAGCAGGCGTGGCGTCAGGGCAGACAACCCAAACGGGAAGCGAGGGAAGGGCTGCGACCACCTCCTTACCGCCCTCGCAGGGACGCTTTTGAAATTTCTACTGAAGGGCATTCAGGACCGAGCAATAGGGATCGCTTGGGCCACAGGGCTCGCTCTCATAACATGAGAAGCCCAGCATTCGGTGCCATGGGCGCCGCAGGACCAGCGTACTGCCAGCCTATCACTACTGTGACTGCCTCAGCTTCAGTGACTGTTGCTGTCCACCCTGCAGTGCACAGCCACAGCTCTCGTGGAGGGAGCTTTCCATCCTGCGAGGGATACCATGAAGCTGACCATGGGCCATTTGAGGACCCCCATGTGCCTTTTAATGTGCGGTGTGAAAGAAGAAATTCTAAAGTAGAAGTTATAGAACTGCAAGATGTTGAATGTGAGGAAAGGATACCTGGCAACAGCTCACAGTAAGGTAGGTCTGTGTCCTGTAGCTGCAAGCTTTGCCTGTGCCAGGCAAGGGTGTGATCGAAAGAAAGGGGAAGGTTAAAATTCTCTTGAGGTACCTTCCCTTCAGGTAGGTTTACTTACTGGTCACTCATCATCTTAAATCTGCTGACTGTGAGTATAGTACATTTTGCACTAGAAATCAGGTTGGATAAGACAGTACTTTGTAACACTGAGAAGTTATAGTGGGTTCAGACATGAATTACTTCCAAGAGCCTTGCAAAGTGGGTAAGTACATTGTACAATCCCAGCTTACCAGATAAGGAAAATGAAGCAGAGATGTTGTGTAATGTCTTCAGAGCTGTGTGACTGCATGCACTGTTAATAGGTCCTGTCTTCTGATCCCTGAATCAGGCATGTTCTAAAACACCATACAGAATGAAATTGCCTATGAGAGTGTAAAATTGCCAGCTACTTTAAGAGTTCTCCTCTCTTGAATAAAACTCTGTGAATGAATTTTAAATCTGTAGCAAGGACTGAATCCCTCTGGAAGATGGGCCGAGTGAGAGGTGGGAAGGCTCCACCATGCCTAGTGCACTACTGCGCAGTGGTATGGCCCCTGTGCTTTGGGGGGTGTTCAGAGACCCACCCAGCAAACTCACACGCTGGAGGGGTCTGTGGGCCAATCTCCCCCTTGCCAGGGGCAGCTGCAGTGGCTGTTGCAGATTTGCGTGGGGTAGAGCTGACCTAGTAGGACATTTAGCATGTTCCTGTGAAACTACAGGTACACCCAAAAACTTGTGAGACTTGATACCCAAACCATTGTCAGTCTGTTAGACTGGCAAGAGAAGGTTACAGGAAACAGGGCTGTTTAGAATGGACAGGTTATTAGCAGATGTCTGGAGAAGAACGAAGCTGTTCATTTTCTCTAAAATTTTCCATTAATTTTATAGGGAATACTTTGAAGGGGAGAGACCTATAGAGTTTTTACCCTGAAACCTTTTTGGGCCTTGTGCCTGAGAAACCATTTCTCACTATTTTAACTCTGTTTTTCTCTTTTGGGGGAAAGAGGAAGTATGAAATAGCTGTGGATCCCTGTTTTCTGTCTTTGCTTTTCAGAGCTTTACAGTGACAGTTTGACCAGAGCAAGCCATTTTATTTTGGTTGTAGAACCATTTTACATGTACACAGGTACACACACAGACACACACAACACACACGAGAGTTTTGATGGAAATTTTTTGATGACTCATCATAAAATCGCCTTCTGATATATAAAATGTCTCTCCAAACATCTCAAAGTGCAAGTAGACATGAATGCCTTTAGCATCTAGAAATATGGCAAGTAATAGTATCCCTAGAATAAGGAAATTCTCGGGCTCAGCTTTTTCAAGCTGAACTGCATAGTAATATGAGATTCTTAACTGTGCGCAGTATTTGATGTAGCATATTTCTCCTTGAAGCGTTCATTGGTTTTGACTGTATTTGTCACAGGTATCTAAAGCTGAGGAAACTCAGAAATTAAAGCATCCGCACTTTTTTAATTGGTATCAGTATTTCTTTACCAGGAAATTCATGACTGAGATGAAAGCAGAGCCCATGTTCCCTGACTGCTAACTGTAACCACAAGAGTCATGAAATGAGTTTTGGATTAGCTTGATTTGTTTGTTTTTCTTGAACTTTAATGAATGTTTGTTTTTCTTCTGTCTTTATTTATAAAGGGTAATAACTGAAGCAAAGAAGAGGCCAAAGATGGAAAACTATATTTCCAGGACTGCTTGAAGAGAAGAACTGCTTGAAGTTGTAGAAAAGGACATGCTGCATCAGGACAACAGTTCACTGTTACTGTAACCTATTGTATTATTTTGTTAAATATTTCTTTAAGTATTTAAAAGATGTACACATATGTAATATACAAAAGAACAATGTAAAGTAGTATAATCTGGAGTCATTTGCCTCTGGGCAATGGAATGGGGACAAGATTGTGTGCGCTTTGTACTTCTTGTACATTGATCTCTGTGCCACAACTAAGCTTAATGTAGTTCTAAATTTCAGCATAAGTTGCTGCTGCTTAAATATTGTATAATTTACTTGTATAATTCTATGCAAATATTGCTTATGTAATAGGGGTTGGTTTTTTGTGTGTTTTTTTTTTTTTTTAAGGTACATGTCTGTTTAAAATATTTTAAATTTGCGTATCACAACCCTGTGGTAGTATGAAATGTTTCTGTTAACTTTCAAACACGCTATGCGTGGTAATTTTTAAAATAAGCAGATATGAAGAAAAGCAAGTTAATCTGGGAGGCTTAAATAGATTTAGCTATGTGCAGGTTTTGTTTTGCTGTGTGTATCCATGTGTGCATCTGGAAGTGTGCATGCTTTTGTGTGTATGTTTCTGATGTACTGTAGTTTCTCTTTTACTGTATGGTAACACTTAGTGGGCTTATAAACCCACTGATGCTGATGTGAGTCTGGCTTTCCCTATTAATAGGCACTAGTGAAAACTGTTGGTGTTTACCAACATAAACCATAGACTGCCATCATCAAAGGCCCAACTAAAATAGAAGAGAAGACAGGGAGTCAAGGTTTGGGGTTGTGGTTCAGTTTCCCACACTCTTAATGACTTGGTTCTCATGACTTTGGTCAAGTCGCTTAACTGCCCCATGCCTCAGTTTCTCATTCTGTAAAATGGGTATAATTACACTTACCTACCTCCCAGGAATGTTGTGAGGCTTAATTACTGTTTGTGTAGTGCTTTGATTTTTTTTTTTTTTTGCAAAAGGTGCCAGGTAAGTGCAAACACTATAACCATTATTTTTTCACTTCCAAAGGTGGTGGATATTGAGAGGTGCTGGTGGTTATAGAAATTCAATGAGATGAACATATGCTTATTTTGATATTGACACTGTTAACTATGGTGGCATTAGAAGCTGGATAGTTGAGTTCTTTGATGGTGAGCCACAGCTCAGCTGTGTCCTTACAGCATCGAAAGCAGTATCTTTGGTCACCTTATTTTCATGGCAGAAAGGAAGTTAATAGTGAGTGATAAAAATCAAATAGAAGGATTTAAAAAAAGCAAACAAACAATTTTCACTTTTTAAATAGAAATGGCTTTCTGATGGGTCCAGGACTGTCATGACACATAAGGCCTGGGGTGTTCTTTTCTCTGTTGTTTGTGTTTTCCCATGCTGCATTGGCACTTTTAATTAAAACAGCTAAACTGGGATCTCTTTGCGAAACTAATTTAGCTTTCTGTATTTTTTTTTTAAACTAAAAGGGGATTACTGCAGGTGAAGGGTCTGAAATAAAGCTACAATCTGTGTTCCAGTTGGAAACAAATGCTAAGAATGGAGAACCTTAATTTAAAATAATGCAACAAAAGTTTTCGTTATCTCTGTCTTCCTCTTTCTTCATCTTTTTTCTGCCCTTCTCCAAGCTGTTTTTAGAGCAGGTAGATGTTCAATGGTGTATTCAGAGCCAAACAAACAAAACCAATATTCAGTTTCTAAACACAGCAGTGGTGGGGCTTTTCTTTTAAGTATGATGCCTGAACAGCAGTGGCCAAGTCTTTGAATGGGAAAGTGTTTTTCTCCAGTGGCTTCAGGGAGTCTATCTTTGTCCACAGACCTTGCCAGCATAACGAATGGGGATAATTAGAATGCACAAATTTCCATGCCTTTTTTGCTCACTTGAAAACACTTTGATATGAGGCACTTGTTTACAGATGTCCAATGTGAACGCTCGAAGAGCAGGTGGCGAGAGCCTGGTGTCATTCCCGTAATACATAAGCTACTGCCTCAATGCACACCAAGGGTTAATGTCGCAACTGCCTACTGGTCCAGTTCACTGTCTAAGGTGAAAACTCTTAATGACAAAAAGACAAAGGGCCCCAATTTAGCACTAGCAGCATAGTGACCTCAGATCATACAAACTCTGCAACAAAACTGTATGATACTAATTGGAAGCTACCTTCAACCGCCAAGCGTGTGCGCTCATGTGTCAGAGGTCGGCAGGGCTCCCACTGACACCGCTGCTGCGGTGGGCTGCCTCGCTCCCTCCTCTTCCTCGCGAGGGAAGGGGGCCAGGGCCAGCTGCAGTGTCTCCCGCCTGCCCCTGCCTCCTCCTGCGTGCTTGTGTGTGGGCGAGCTGCCTGCTGCTTTGTGCACAATGTAGACCTTCTTCTCCGATAGTCACATTGGCATGGGGAGAACTCAGTGGCTGGCAACATTTATTATGTTTTTTAACTTTTTTAATCATGGGTGATATTTATATTTTTGTATGATAAGAATGTTTTCCTACAGTATTTGTCATGCCAGTTTATAACAAACAAGATGCAGGGATTTTATTTCTATTGGAAACACTATTACAGCTATGTTTTTACTGTTTAATGGATTTTTATTTGTATAGAGTGCTTACTAATGTTAAATAGGAAAGAGTATATAACATTTACATTAAGGACTTGTTGTAGCTTTTAGCATAAGGAGTTAAAAGGAAATAAATATTCAAACTGGGTCTCATTGCCTGCCTGTTCTGGTAGGAGTGAGTTTGCGTCATTTCAGTTACAAAGATAAAATTATGCCATATAATTTATTTATATGAAAATTTATTTTTGTAGTGTACATAGTAGTCATCAAGTCTTTTGACAGAAGTATATTTTTAAAGAGTTTATATGTAATGATGATACCATTATGTTTTGAAACACTGCTGAGATACAATTACGGTGCACACTTTTCCTTGTAAACCCCCTGGCAGAAAAGAAAGTGTTTAACAGTGTTAAGAGAGAAAGAGAGTGTGAATATTCATACAATTCTGAACTGTGTTTTAGTTACCATTTGTGATCTAGTGTGGTTCTCATTTTAAACTTTGAATGGAAATTGTACAAACTCTCTAAATATTAATGTTCAAACACTGATAGAAATTCTAACATGAATAAAAAAATATTATAACTTACTGGTTACGGATTTGGTTGTTTATAGAATGCTTCTTTATGTACTACTGGTCAGCTGTGCAGGTACAGTGATGCAATCATTTTGATTTGGAGTATGAATTTGGCATGTTTCAGTATTCAGGATGTTTGGGAGATTGAGATTTGCCCATTTTGCAGGAAGAGCCCATTCTAAAATCCTGTCTAAATTCTAACATGCTGGTGCTTGTCTGTTGATTCTGTTGCCCTTTTTATGTCTCGGGGATAGGTTTAGGACTGGATTATACCTTTCATTCTCACTCTGAACGAAGCATTGTATGTAGGCTTTGAACACTTCGGTAAAGCATTTTGTGTACAGGTTATTTCTGCTTAGAAATGTGAGGGAATTCTTCATCTTTTTCTGTCTCTCTGGTTGATCCCTAAATTGGATTAGAGAAATAGTCTGTTTTTCCCACTTTGTGGAACAAAAAAATAAATATACAAGAAGTTCTGAAAACTAGAGTGCTCCATAAGAAGGCAGACCTGGCAAAACTCCTTCCAGGGAGTGTGCTAGTGACTGCAAGCCAGGGCGCAGGTCCTTGCACCCCATGCGGGCGCTGCTTGGGAAGGAGGAGAGGCTACTTTGGGCAGCAGGGTGAAGGTTGTAAGCAGCAACATCTGTCTGAAGTCACTTACATCATAAACGTCAGTGTGCTTTGTCCTGTGCAGACGTGCTCTGCTGAGCATCCACCAAAGTGCCACAGAGCCAGCAATCCTTTACTGTATCCTATAACCTGTAGGTAATTTTTACATGAGTCTTCTAAATTTCTCATAAACAAAAAGTCCAAACATGTATTGGGATAATTTATAATTCAGCCTCTACTTTTCATGGTCAGAGGAAATACAACTTTTTATTTTATGTTTGCTGGAAGTTTAACCAGAAAAGAGAAAAATACCGTTAAAGGACTGGAGCTGCAAAACTCCTACATGTTTTTTTTTGCTACTCAAATGCTCTCCTTCAGATTCTTAGGACCAGCCAGACTGCGTCAGGTTGCAGATTTGGCCTTGGTGGGTTACAGTCTGTGAGAACAGTGGGCAGTGAAGTCCTGCATGAACTCAACTCACTGACTTTGACTTTTGCGTCCCAGCCATTCATGGGAGCAGCTCCATTCACAGGGCTGGAAACCATATGAATAAATCAATACATTCTGCCAGTCAGAACACAGGATTTTTCTTTAAAAATTCCATTTTGCATCAACGACAGCTATTTACATTACATTACTTGTCATGTTTAGATTTCTTATAAATGTCTCTTCTTGCTGTCAGCCTTACTAACCCCAGGTAAGACCTTAATCAGATTTTTGTCAGAGATTGGCCATATTTATTCAGGCCTTAAGGAAACATGTGGCCAAATTTTTGTTGGCATAATACATGTATTTAACGGGTTCAGGAATGCTGCATGCTGCTAAACTGCAGCAGCACTGATGTATGAACAGGTGTTTCATTTTTGTTAACTTTCACTCCCAATGAGCATCTGAGACACCGACTGTTTATATCTGAAAACCACCGTTGCCAAATTGTAATTACTTTTAATGGCTGCTGCAAGTAATGAGAACAATTACTACTTCCCTACGCCATGTAATCATTCTTGCCCTTTTTGTTGCAGACATATTGAACCTTACTGCTAGAACAGGATGCATGCCAGGAAACTGCACTACCCAGCCCAAGTGGCTTAAAGAAATACATGCCCAGTTTAACTTTACATGGTTAATTGCAGCTAATTTAAACACAAAAATGAAGCAGTACTGCTGCTTTGTTACAAAGAAGTTTAATGTATATCCTCGCATATTTGGTACTGCAGAAACCATTCTGCCTCTGGATACTACATAAGTAAAGGAAGTCTCTACCTCAGGTTTTTGGTTTGTCTGCAGTGCCATGCAGGCCACTGAGCACCCTGCAATGGCTTTTCTTAGGAACATTTCCACCCTCGTTTTAAGAGCTGTGACTGCACATGCCACTAGTGTTTCTGCTGCCATGGCAGCTATACCTGCTCACCACTGATGTCTGGTATGGCTGCAATGGAGAAAATTCTATTTCCCTTGGGTTAGTGAACATGCTATAACTCAGCTTGCCCTAAGAAGCACTGAAAATGCCACGTGCATTTTAATTTGTTTTGCTAATCAGAGCATCCTCCCAGGCTCTTGTCCAGGCTTAACTCAAGCTGCCAGTTAGGAGTTGCTGGATCTTTGAGTCAGCTCATCTGAATTGGGACCTCACGTTCACATGGTGGAGATACACTTTTGCTCAATGAGTATAAAAACCTGTGGCTTTTCTGTCTGGTCTTTTCAACCCTTGAGCTCAAACCTTTGCAGAGGGGCTGACTTTGCAGGTCCTCAGCTGCCTACAGACACTGCAGCCTTGTGAAACCTGCTGGGGAGCAAGGCTGTAAGCCACGGCAGCCGGGAAGGGGGAGGTAGGAAGCTGGAGGTTGGAAACTACTTCCCCGGCAATGGAGGGCCCTGCCTCAGCTGAAGAGGAAGGGCTGGGAAGCAGGGGCCAGGCTTCATTCATATGTGAGTGAATTAGGTGGGTTTCCCCATTTGTTGAGGAGGAAAGACCACTGAAAAGTGATTTATGGCAGAAGTGAGAGACCCTGGGTGCTCTCAAAGAGGGAGAGCTCCACCATCTGATTTAGGAGACCCAAAATGGTATTGCAAATATATTTCAAAGCCTAGGTAAGAATGATTTTTTCTGTTCCAGGTTGTGTCCTATTTAGTAATCCTGGATTTTTTGTTCTGAAGTTTATGTTGGGGAATAGACTTGTACAGAGAAATGTCTGGCTAGCCTTTTGAAAGAGAGGGGAAGGGAAAGGAATTAAACAAGAATTACTCAGTAACTAGAAAGGACTCAAGTATTATTATGTTTCTTTTTCCCAGCTTTTGCTAGGTTGATGAAGGGAAACCTTTCCTCTTTCTCTCCCTTGTGACAGATGTATGTCACCCAGAAGACAGGAGGTTGCACCTCTCTGGTCTGCCAGATCTTGGCAGGGCTTTTAAGTGGGGAGCTTCCTTCGGGAGAGCTTGTCACGACAGAGTGCTGCTCCTGCACTAAGGTGGCTTTACTGAAAGTATATGTGACTCTGTCAGTCACCAAACATGGGTGACAGATGACCTTTGAGATGGCTGGACTTAAACTAATAATCTTGAGGTTAAAGTGCCAATTTACCCTTTCCTAGTTACCAAACATATAAGCCATCTGTAATTACAGTTTACCTCTCTGAGCCAAACGGATTATTTCCTCTCATTAAACAAGGGACGAGATATTTTATTAGTTGTTAAGACTAATAAAGATTTGAGTACCTTATTTCAGTAAGAATAACTGGGGTAAACAGGAAACTTACAACTTTCACCCCAAATAACTAGCATTTGCTGTAAGAGAACTCAAACCCTCTTTCACTTTATTGCTTCCCTGTTATGCAATCATTTTAAGTAGGCTATTTATTTTAAGAGCCCTTACTTTGGTAGCCAATATAATATGTTTCTGTACCATTTTGGAACATTTTAGAAGGCAAACAGGTTCAACTTTAAATGGCTGTAAAGACTAAGAGAGGGTGTTATTGTACAGCATCACACACCTTAGGGTAGCACTTACATGAATTGTCAGATGCCATCTAAAAGACAGCTAAAACTTTTCATTTTGGAGTTAGTAGTATAGAGGTTCTACCTGGCAAAAAGGCAGGGGGAGACTCTTTTTGTTCACTTTTATATTCTCAAAATTTGCAAAAAATTGTCAACAAAGTTATTGTGAAACTAAATTAATGGACTAGGAGTATCCATGGCACGAGCTCTGTGAACACCATATATTTATAGTTTCATTCAGTCTGGCTCATACTGAATGAAGTGAGGAAACAGAACTATAAATTAAGAGGAGTTATTTTTTAGTGCCTAAAAAGATCTGCATATGAGTATAACTAATTATTAAGCATATGACTGGTGAAAATACTAACCAATACACAAGCTGTGGTGTCCAACTCCTCTGTTTAAGTTATTTAACATTACTCCATTTAGTTAATTTAACTTTTCACTCTGCATCTCTATGCTGTTGTCAGGCATTTCAGCATAATTTTCAGGAAAAGTGCATGTATGGGGCAAAAAGTGCTTGTAAGCACATTGTCTGTGAAAGCTTTAATCTCATTCATAAATAGCTTTCCCTATTAATTAGATAGTACATGGATTTAAACCGATTTCAATGGATGTTCTTTAATGCAATAGACTGTAATGCTCCAAAGTAACCATTACAGTCCATTGAATCAGTAGCCCATGAACTAATGAGGATTTACACATTAGTTGGCCATGGTTCCTTAGGAACCCCACAACTTAAGAAGGATGTGAAGGTCCTTGAAGGCATCCAGAGGAGGGCAACAAAGCTGGTGAAAGGGCTGGAAGCCATGTCCTGTGAGGAGCAGCTGAGGACTCTGGGCTTGTCTAGTTTGGAGAAAAGGAGGCTGAGGGGCGACCTCATTGCTCTCCACAGCTTCCCGAGGAGGGGCAGGGGAGAGGGAGGTGCTGATCTCTTCTCCCTGGGATC
Organism: Anhinga rufa; assembly: GCA_013400875.1. NCBI lineage: Eukaryota > Metazoa > Chordata > Aves > Suliformes > Anhingidae > Anhinga > Anhinga rufa. Next base: position 16,830 of record VZTV01111065.1, read on the forward strand.
CAGTGACAGGACATGTGGGAATGGCTCAGAGCTGCACCAGGGGAGGTTTAGGCTGGACATGAGTGAGCATTTCTTTACTGAGAGGTTGGTCAAACACTGGAACAGGCTTCCTAGAGAGGTGGCCAATGCCCCATGCCTGTCAGTGGCTTAAAAAGAGGCGCTGACCTCCAGGTCACTGAGAAATGCCCTTAATAATGTGCTTTGGTCAGCCTTGAATTGGTCAGGCAGTTGGACTAGATGGTGGTTGTGGGTCCCTTCCAACTGAAAATTTCCCCTTTCTCTTTCCCTTTCCTCCCTTTTTCTCCTTCTCCTTCTCCTTCTCCTTCTCCTTCTCCTTCTCCTTCTCCTTCTCCTTCTCTCTTCTCAACATTTTGTTATTGAACTAAGCCTACACAGAGCATGGAAATTCCTGCCAAATCTGATGGGAATAAGTCATGAGTCAGCAAGGGTGTTTAAGAGCCTTAGGCAAATATTGCTTTTAAATTGTCTTTGGTGGGATTACTCATAGGTAAAACTGCATCTGTATTAATCTTTGTATGGTTTGGTCCACATAGTGTACACTGAAAAGCATGGTCCTGATGATGCTATTCATCCTGTCCTTTAACCACAGCATGTAACTTTGGCACAGTGAGTCACCCCAGTGGAGGTGTCCCTCTGCTGTCATTGACTACAAAAGGTACCCGGATTTCTGACTGTAGAGGCTCCAGCTCATACTTGAGCTAGATGCCCATAGCTGAGGGTAAGAATCAAGTAAAAAAGTCAGGGTTTTTCCCCCTCAGACTGTAAATTGCAGTTTAGTCAATGGTGCTCTGGGACTTCTTGAATGGATTCACATACTCCAGGAGCCTTTTTGAGCTGCATCTGAAACAGAAAGTTGCACAAAGAAAACCAACAAGCTGAGGGTTTTGTTTGTGGCAGCGGCCTGTCTCACACCCGTCTGAGATATGCAGAAGAGCTATGCTGGAATATGCTTGTGAACCTTAATCCTAGGCCTCCAGGTCACTGCCATTACATCCAGTCTTTCTGTCATTATTGTGATATTTTATAATTGTGTTCTGTTTTGGCCATTCTGTATTAAATTATCACCTTTTAATTCTCCTTTTGTTTAAATCTTACAAAACCTTTTAAGAAAATTGCCATAACCTAAGTGTAATGACCTAGATTGCACCCTTTACCTCTATGGAACTAGATCTCTGCAGGGAAATAGCTCTTCCCCCCACCATTTAAATATTATTTTACTCTCAACTACAACACTTCTTCTTCTCTTTGCCCTTCCTCTTCCTTGCTGTCCCCCTCGCACATCCTCATAGGGATGTCAATGCAGCATCCAGCATGGCTCATGGTAAGCTGGTGAATGCGGCTATGCCCAGATATATCTGTGGTATGCAGTTTGAATAGAGTTGTTCCAAAAAGCCAATGAAAAGAGCTGGTACAGAAGTACAAGATCTCTTGTGTACCAGTAAAACAGTACAAATCTGGGACTGGGTAGGATTGAGGAACCTCAAAAAAGAAATCTAAGAAACCTCTTGGAGTATGTTCCTTGGGAAATTATTACCTGTGTTTCTTTTGCATTCTTTTCTTTCTCCGCTTTGTGCATACGTTACCAAATTGTATTATGGTTCAGGTTTTGCATGAGTCTAATGGAGAGTTTTACCTTTTTGAAAGCCAAGACATTTGTATCAGACATGTTTAGCAGAAAAGATGCTATTACAGAAGACTCAAGATTCTCCTAACAAAAAGTGACATGGGCTCTGTTCCTTTGAACATTTAAGTCCTTTGTTTACAATCACAGTGAGTAGCTGGGACTATTCAAACTGGAAAAATTAAGTAAGTACTAAAGTAGTTGCAGAAATGGGATGCAAGTTCTGCAACGGATAAAAATACATGTAAGAAAGTTTGAGTTTTACTACTAATGATGATGAGGCTTGGTTCAGCATGGCAACATGGGTCTTGAATATTCTGCATGCAGTAGCACACACACACACACATATGTTGTGGTACTTGCTTGCTTGCCTTCATAGATGCAGGGTTAAGGGATGCTGAGACACAGAGAAGCAAAAAATCCCATAAGCTGTACAGTAGAAAGTGAAGGGAAACAGCAGAAAAAGAAATAAAAGCTATACCTTAGCCCATGTGGGAGGACTCACAAAAGTTTCTTTAAAAGGTGCATTTGAAGTTTGTGTAAAATGAGTAGGGGTGTCATTCTGCTGGACAAGGGAGGCTTGGCCGTGCCTGGATGCTGAGCATAAGAGCCTAGTGTTCCTACTCATAGGGGAGGTGATAACTTGCTTTGGGGGATATTTTTTATGATGTTGATGCTGGCTTTTTGAATGTTTTTCTATGCAATGTGTGTGTGTCTATGTGTGTGTGAGTGTGTATGATGGGAAACACGCGAGTGTGTAGTAAGAACTGTGGTTTCAGTGTGTGGAATTTGCTACTGGCAAGTTATTCTAGCACTGAGTCCAAGATAAATACCAGGTAGGCTTATATTTTTACATGTGGTTTTTTGTCCTGAAATGTTTTAAAAGTCTTCCAAAATGCAGGAAGTTGCACCTGGGGTTTCACAACTTTCTTGGGGCTGACGTTCTTGGTACACATCCCTTCATTTTCTGTTTCTGCTTTAATTTTTGTTGTTTGGCTAACTCCTG
>VZTV01111072.1:1358-14541 GCA_013400875.1 Anhinga rufa
TCCTTTAAAGAAATGCCACCGATGACAAAATTTTGATAAACTATGTGTAGCCTGCATAGCAAAAGAAAGCACAGAGTAAGGTCAAATTTAGGTGGCCTGTCTGGAGAAGGCATGGAAGCCAAAGCACCCTTTAATATTGGGAAGGGGTCTGGGGGAAAGCATGATAATATGTTTTAGGGGCAGTGGAAGTTAATCCTTTCATTAGGACAGGTCAGGAACCTGGCCAGGTGAATTTTCTTTTTTTAATCTCTTAGCACTCTAAGATCCTCTGCACTCTGTACTAGCCAAAATGACTTGCTCCTGGATGTACCACTCAGAGGTCTTTATTTATCCACTTTATGTTCTTTTACTGATATAATTTTGAAGCATGGATGACCTGTCTACACCCCTGCTTTGCCCTGTGAAATCTCGTCATTCAATCCTTGTCACTTGTTTTCCACTCCTGATCTGACCCACATCAGAACTGTAGCTTGGTGCAAGATAATCCCCTGTGTTGGATTAGAGAACATACTAAGCAATGCTTTGACAAAGGGGAGATAAAATTTCTGCCATTATAGAACACAGGAATGTCACAAGAATTGGATGTTTAAGCAAGTACCAGTAAGTCAAAATTACATCCAGATGTAAAAGCTGGCCTCAAAATAATTAATAGCAATTTATTAAAATGACAGCTACTACAGTGCTGCCTACCATGAAAATGTGAAAAAATACCCTATTCTCTAATTATGGCTGTAGTCTGCCCTCACTCTGTGCCTGTACCAACGATACAAAAATACATTTAGTATTTTGAAAATTTCTGCAGAGCAAAAGCAAGTTTGTAAATCAAGAGTAACAATGAACCACTTGCAAAACATGTCGAGAGAAATATTGACCAAGACCTTAAGCCTCTTGGAACAAGAATGACATCCTCAATTCTGGGAGCCCCTGAGCCTTTCGTGACTTTTCCTGGCAGAGGGAGCATGAAGCATTTCTAATAGGTTTTGTGGGAGCAGCACAACACACACCCCATCAGAGACGGTGGGAAAGGGTTATGAGACTCAGCTAGATCACTACTCTGACTTCATGGAGTGGTCCTACAGCTTCACAGCCAGAGCTAGTTTTAACTCCCCTGGCAAACACCCAGAGGGTGAGTTTTTGCGTAACACCTTGAGCTTTGGGCCAACTACAAAGCAGCAAACCCATGAACCTGCAGCTCTGAGGCTAGTAGAAACTCTGTTTAAATGACTACCTCAATTTTAACAGTGCTTGAAGCACAAGCGCCTAGTGACACAAGGTTCATGCTCCTGTACTGAGCAAGAGCTGTTGCAATTTGTTGGGTTGTAAAACATAGTTTATAAATGCGATTTCAAGAAAGAGGAAAATACTTTCAATGCACGACTAGTTGACTTCTTGAGTAAAAGTGATGATGATACACTTACAAGTACTCGAGTCTTTTTCTTTTACAAGAAAGTAGAGAGGGGAATACAGCTATCAAAATAAACATTCCTAAATCAAAGGAACCCTTATTCACTTTGCCCTGAGGATGCTCCCAGGGAGACAACTTCTTAGGCTATGCTTTTCCTAGTAGTGTCTGGCACTACATGATATTCCCTTTTCTGACCTATTTTGCCCATTTTGATTCTTTCAGAGTTGCCTTGTCATTACTACATTAACATTTAACTGTGCATGTTTAGGGTATATCTGCAGAGCATCATTCTGTGCCACGTGGGAATGCATGAGCTGGCAACAAGTGCACTGGCTCCGAAACCAGAAACGCTAGAAATATGGTACAACCTTTCACCAAATTAACATACTACTNACTACTGCTATGAGAAGTGAGTGACTACCAAGGTGCTTCACATGGTGCCACGCAGATCAATATTTTGATACTGATGTAAGCTGTATTTTGGACATTACACCTCCTACATCCCGTTGATACTTTCCTACTGTTCTATCCCTGATTGTGCATTTTAATAAAAAGATTTCAGGTTATTTCTAGCTGGAAGGGACCTCAAGAGATCTCAGGGGCTGCTGCTGAAGTTTTTCTATTCTTTCTTCTACCAAAGGGCCCATAATTTGGATGCTGTATTCCAGACAAGTCCTAATGAATGCTGAGTAAAGGGGATAATAATTTCTCCTCAATCTACTGGCTCTGCTCCTGTTAATATTGCCCACATTACATTCCCCAAATAAATATTAAGAAATTGAACCTCCCTTAACATACAAAACACCAATGATTTTTAGCCTGTTTTTATTACTGATGACAGAGTATGTAATTTTCAGCTTATTTTTCTGCTATATTTTTGGAACAGAATTCACATAGAAAGGGTAATTTCTTCTCTGTTCTGTCACTGTCTACAGCAAATGTAATTTTTTGGTTCATTGCTGTTCTTCTAAACTTAGGATTTGGGTGCTCTTTGGGATCACTGAAATTTTATGCAGTTATTATTTGAATGAATTCGCTTGTCACTTCCACAGCAGACTGTAATTTTCATTTACTATTGGAGGTGTTCAGCTGGGTTTAATAGTGGCTACCTATGCAGTCGCTTGGAGAGAAAGAAATGTGCCTCAAGAACATGCTGGGGGTAGGAGGTGAAGCAGGTTCTTGAACCTGGGTCTATTGTCCTCAGCAGAATACTCCAGGCACAGAACTTTTTGTTGCTTTGGCATTTGCTCTTTCTCTTCCTCTTCCTCTCCTCTTTCCGTCTCCATCTCCCCCAACCACAAGCCCTATCTGTGAAAAAATTTTCTTGAAAAATTCATGACTGACGTAACTAATTCATATGTACGTATCTCAATGTCCTCTATGGATTTTTTTTTCCTGTCCAATCTTCTGTGAAGAAATTCCAGTTGGCTATTATATTCAATAAAGTGAAAACTCAGAGTCCCAAGAGGCTAATTATCCATAGTTTTGTTACAATATTAATTCTGGCAATCATGGAATTTTAAAATTCAGCTGAGGTAATATTAAAAGCAACTCTTTTAATAACTGCATGATCATGAAATACTGCAAAGAAGTTTTCTGAGATCATTCGCTATTATGAGATATGACTTTCCTCGTACTCTCTTAGTTGCTTTTCTGCTATGAATTTAGAAGAGTGAAGTTTGGCTCTAAAAGTTGCAATTGTTATTTTATTTCCTCAGGAAGCAGTTTTGGGCAGAAGAACAGTTCCTTCAAAACATATTTTAAATGCTGGGAAAGGACTGCATTAGGCTGCAACTTGCAAAATGACAAACATTCTCACTTGTCTTGGTTTTTCAGTAGTGGTTAGCATTCACGATTTCAGATGGATTTGGTGGGAGATGTGGATGTCTCTCAACGTGCAGCCTTTTATGCTTTCTCCTTCCACAGGACTCAGCTTTCAGATGGCTAAATGCCATTTGAAACACCCAAGGGCACCCCTGTAACTGCAGCTGCCACTACCAAAGGGTCTGAGGCTCCTGTAGGTCCTATGTCATGTCTGCCTGACCTCTCCCCAGAGGTACCTAGGACATCTTAAACGGCACCAGATGCCTCTATTAAAGCAATGAAGTTGAGCCCCCCCAAACATTAGTTTTCTGGAGAGAAAATGAACTATAATCATTAAGGGCAGATCCTGCCACTATATTCACCATTTCCCTGTACTCAGTCATAACTTTTATACTATGTATAATCCAGATAATTAAAAATAAACAACCTCCCTGGACCTCTGTCTAACCATTTTCCCCGTTTTCCTGTTGCTTCTGCAGTGCCCTAACTGGACAGCTGCTGTCATGGGGTTTGCTGTGGTCTCAACTTTTATTTCAAGTTCCTGAACTTTATCTTGATTAAAAAAAAAAAAAAGGTATAATTCAATCGTGTGTGTAGGAATAATTTATTCACATTACCCTTGTAGTTACTTGCAGAGTGTCTCTTTGGGATATAGGAACAGCGAAAATCTACTTTGTGGGTGAACCCTGTTGTACTCCAACAGTCAAATGTGTGTGAAGCAGAGAACCTCAGAGGCCAGAATAACCTCTGGGTTTGTCCAAGATGCAACAGACATATAGTGCCCCTGGAAGCAACCTTGAGAGTCCCTTCAGCTTTAATCTTTACAGTGATTAATTAGCAGGTGTCAGGTTTTAATTTTTTTTTTTTATTAGGTGTTAACTTTGAAAAATATAAGCTGAAAAATGTGATTTACTTACTTATTGTGGACCCAGACTCAGGCCTGTTCAGGGAACTGATGATAACAAAGCCAAAGCCTTCATTCTCCTTGCGGTGGATCACAACATCACTGGTTTGCAGGCTGTGAGAAGTGAAGCCCTCGGGGGGTGTAGCATTGCTACTAGAGACAGCATGATTACTGTTAGCATAAGTAGCATAGTCACTTCTTGGAGAACTGTGGTGCGTAGACACTGAGCCTGGGCTTCTGCCATTCTCTGGGCACGGTTCTCCTACAACATAAATCACACCGGTATTACAGTCTGACTTGCTCAGTGGCTTTGTGACTTACACTGCATTTGTGTACATGAATAGAGTTGACTATGTCCCAGACTACCACAAGTATTAAACTAAGAGCTGTAATAGATCCAGAAAGACAGGAGTCTACACAATTATGCAAAACATTCAGGGGCAATCAGGTAAAGCAAGCATGAATACTCACTGCTAAGCTATCTAAAAGAGAGGAAAGGGAAGTAAGAAACAGTGGCTATCTGGATTGCAAAAACATTAGCAAGCACTATTCCCTTGTCTGCTGGCTGATCTGTCATCAAGAGGAAAATGTGACTGTCTAATCCAATATAAAATTATTTGTGTTTGGATTAAAAGAATTTAAGCAGGCAGCTAACACAGAGTAATTAGGATTAGCTGCATAATGTTCTTCTTACAAGTTGATTAGCATGCTCAAAAGGTCTTCATGGAACAGAGCAGCTATACAATGAAAAATAATCACAAATAATTTTTCTGTGGGTGTCATGACAGAAGCACTGGTCATTTAAAGGTTTTGAAGATGCTCTTGAGTGGTGAGTTCAAAAAGGCAAAAGTGAAAATAAAGTCCATCTGCACTTCAGTATTGCTTTATAGTAACAAGAACAGGGAATAAGTTAAATCTTGTGGGATTACACACTTTTTTAGCACAAATATTCTGGCAATTGAAAACAGTAAAGTTACACTTCCAGAAGGGAAAAAAGATTTATGTTTCTTGCACATCTAAGTTCTTTACACAAATCAGCATTTATTGACAGTTTTAATACAGAACTTTCAGATGAATGTTAAGTAATGTGTTTTCTGGTTGGAGCAACAAGAGCGGCAGAGCCATTCTACTGAACATGTGAAGAGCTTATGTATACACACATACGTCCTAGGAAGAGAGCTTGCAAATTAGACCTTCAGTGTGTATATATTAATAAAATAAATATCATCCAAGGACAAGCTGTTGTTTTCTCAATCAGGTGTGTCCTTTAGTAGTCCTTCTGCAACTATGAAATAAAGTGATTAGAGAGAATAAAGAGGAAGAAAAACAAACAATTATTATACTCCTGCATTAGAACTGAAAATCTCCAGGAGTTATTGAACCAAATCTGCAATTAAATGCCATAGTCAGTGACAAGAGAGATCTCATTTTCTGGTTGTCATGTTTCAGAAAGCTGAATATTGTTTATGTCAGTATGGCTGCAACAAAAAGGAAATTATCTTACCCTGCGGAATGACCAAGAGCTGGTTTAGCCATAAAAGAATGCAATTGAATGCCATTAAGTATAGGAAAAGAAAGATAAAAAAGGAAAAGTTTAAATGGCTATTCTATTGTCAGCTGTACAATAGATATTCATCAGAAAAATTACATTTTGCTTCTGCCTGTGAAAAAATGGTGTTTTAATCCACGTTGTTCTGAATACCAGATTTTCCTAACAAATTTTCTTTCCAGAGTTTGTGAATGGTGATTTTCTGTTCCAGATCCAGGTAAGTATCTCTGCAAAATGGCAATTCCAGGAGAGGGCTAAGATATGTACATCAGCCATCAGGCAGGTAAGGAAAGCCCCAGACACCTCTGTTGTATACGTATACATTAGTGAGAAATTAATAGGAAATAGATTGGCCTGATGTGTTAGTATAACATTTTTCAGTCACGCCCAACATCAGTCATTTTAATATTTTTCCACAAAGCTTATGTCGTAGCACACCAAATTAAAATCCTGTTCAGCTTCTGAAATGCTTAAACATTAATGAGTTACATGCTATACTCCCCGGTGTGGCACTCTCAAGGCCCAAGAATAACTCCACGTGTTTTACCAGCTTGCTTCATTTTCTGTGCCAGGAGACCAGAGTGCCTAATAGACCCTTTTATTTAATATTTAACAAGCAGCAGTGAAGGCTGGCATCCGCTCTGTACTAACCCTCATGCTACTTTTGCCTACAGTCTGTACAGCTGGCTGACCCGGGAAAGGTGCTAATCGCAAGCGCTCGGCAGTTTACCTTGGTTATTGGCCATTTTCCTAGCGCTGGGGGAGCTGCGAGGGGGCGTCGCGCCGGGCGGAGGGGGACCTTTCTGGCTGGAGGACTCTGGAGTCAGTAACAGAAGAAAGTCAGTCCCGCGAGAAAGCGGCTGGCAGGGAGCTGCGGTGCCGCAGTGGGAGGGGGACTGCGAAGACGAAGGTGAGTGGGAGGGCGGCTTCTTGGCAGGGGAGCGAAGGGGAACGGCACAGGCAATGACAGCGGATCTAGGGCACGGGGAGGCAGAAGACAGGACAGGCTGGGAATGTGGTTTTGCTCATTTCTGGTACCTCAGTGAAGTGTACTCACCACAATTTTTTTAAAGTTCTTAAATAAACTTCTCTCCTTGAGTAAGCAAAGGTTGCAGTGGAAGAGCGGAAAATTCTCCCGTTAAAGCTTTAATAGATGCTGCCACACATTTCTCCAGGTTCCAATGTTTTTCAATAAATGAGACTGCGCTAGTCTAAAGGTTTAATTTACTTCAAATTTTTCATATTCTTTTAGGTTTATTTTCTGAATGTGTCTGCTTGAAGGGAGGATCCAGCCCTGTTCCTAGGAACATGTAGGGCTGTACACATGTATGTGTATCTAGGAGAAGCACAACAACATAGCTCGTGCCATATAGAAGGCTTTCAGCCAGCTTGTGTTGCAGTTGTGGGGGGAAATTCCAGATGACATCAGTGGGACCAGAAATGGGCTTTAAACACATACAAGAGTGAAATGAGTACCTGCCCTAAACAGTTAACAGTCTTTGAGCCTTTCTTTGATTGCTTATTGACACAGTCAGCTTTAACAGCTTTAACTTAGGTGAATGTTTTGTCCCAAAAGTGGACAGGAGGAGACAGCACAGACCAAGACAGCATGGAGCAAATCCAGAGCACTCATGATCACCACACCGGGGTTGCCAATATTGTTTCCACTTCTGAAGGAAACAACACTCAGCTGTAGTGTTTTTGTCACAGAAACAAGGGACACATATTTACAATTATTCGTTCTTCAAAGTGACATAAACATTCACTTTGATTTTAATTTTCTCTATTTTTTAAAACCAGCATCTGTTTGTGCTGCAGGCACTGAGATCTGTTTTTTCTTTCACCTTTCCCAGCCTTCACTCACCCGTGGGTAGCACCTTTCTCCTGACAGTAAGATTCACCTGCCCATTTCGGGCAGCATTATGCATAAGATCAATCACGTATCGGTGGGTTTTGCCGGCCACTGGAATCCCATCTACATACACCAGCTCATCACCAGGATGGAGACGACCATCTCGATCTGCTGAGCCCATGGCAATTACTGCTCCGATGAGAATCTAGGCAACAAAGAAACAAAATCCCATCATATATACACTGAGCCTCCAATTTAGTGCCATGAACGTTGCAGTGATTTTTCCCTTTCTTTCAAAATCAAACTAGTGATTCAGTGCAGGTGAAGAGATCTGTGTGTGTCTGAAAGCTGTGCTGCTCCTCTGTGGGTATGATTGAAGATGCTTCCTTGCCTTTGGTAAGAAGGTAAGATGTTTCCTACCTGCATAGGTGTGATACACCTGAGAATCTTGATCTAAGTATGATCTACCTGATATCTTCAAATGAAGGAACTGTCTATAAGGAGTGCTGAGTTTATAGAAACTACATTATGCGAAGATCTAAGCAGATTAATTCCACGTAAGGGTCCTTTTGACTTAAAATTAGTTAGCCTGCATGTTTCTTATTGAAAGTTCCGCACTGCTGTGTGATTTAAGCACCTGGAGTAATATTCTTGAGGTCAGTAGTGGAAATGACCCCACTACCAGAGTTTGCTTTGGGACTCTTTAGGGGAAAAGAAATGCTATATCAAATGTTGCTACTCATAATGAATTATTGCTCAGGTAGTAGTTGATTAACAAAATGGAAAAAGAGGAAAAATGTCAGCTTACTCTGGGCAGATGTTGTTTTCCTAAATTGACATTTAAATGTAATTTGTATGGGACATATAAACTAGCAAAAAATCTGTTCAAAACCTTTTAATGACTTTCTCCACTTTCTATGCACATAAATTCACATAATTTATTAGAAGAAGACATATATATATTCCCTGTAGAATAACCAGTAGAACAGTTGAGATTGATTCAAACAAAACCTGCTTTCTTTGAAAGAATATTAAAGCATTCGCAGAGCATGTTCCAAATTTTCCTTTCTCTTGTTTAGTGTGAGAGTGAGCACAGAATGATGGATATGACATGCCGTGTGACAATCCACTTTAAAAAAATAAAAGATTAAAGCTCTCAAGTATTGCTTTTCATGATGAACTGCAAAGGCTAGATGTGGTAGTCACACAGGTGGTCTTGTGGTTTTTTTTTGTGGTCTTAGCTGCAGAGTTGCAAGTATCCCAGCAGAGTGTTTAAATGAAACCCCATGTGGAGCCTGGAGAATTTTCCCCAGTTTTTAGCCTCCTTTTGGCTCACTTTTGCTTTCAAAACTTAGCAAAGAGAGAACACGACGTGGCATTTTCCTGCTTCCTGGTGTTCCTGGGATCCTGTTAAGCAGTGCCAGGCTAAGTTGCCAGAGACACTCTTTCAGATTCTCCATTCTGTTCTTCAAATAGTGAAAGAATGTACCTCTAAGCTTTGGAAAACACTTTGTGCAAAATCCAGCTATGAAATATGTATTTATGCTCCTTTATTGGACAGGAAAAAGGCTGTCCAAAACTATGTTTAGCTAGATCTCCACAAACTTTCTCAAAACCTTTACATTTGGGCACCTCATACGAGTAAGAATTTTTTCGTAGTTATCTTGGGAAGAGATGGGTGATAACCCTTTGCATCTTGGAAGATTGTAGGGACTGCATTTCTCCTTTGGTTTTATCGAACATTTGCAGTTTCTTTATAATTGGCTGCCAAAGTATTGAACAATTTGTGCATCTACAACCTTTGGAGAAACACATATCTATCTCACAACATGGTAGGTCATCAGTATCTACAGCAAAGTGCAAAAACTCTTTCTTGTTTTGACTAATTAAGCAATTATTGCTGATATTTCACATGTCCACAGTGGAATGTGATTGTATTACTCATCTCAGTGGTGGAACTGACTCCTAACGTGAGCAGCAGAGTCCTACTTTAAACACTTCAGGTAGGTGTGCTTGTCAAGGTGATGGACACCATGTCTGTTATTGGATATATTTAATAGCAAGAATAACTTAATTGTCCTTCTTTTTAATTATTTTTTTTATGTCTGAACTTGTTTCTTATCCAGTATCTGCTCTCACCTCATGGCTGAGTAGTTTCCATAATAGTTATAAACTCTACAAGCAAAACACAAATTGGAAAAATATTTATCAGGATTATATTACCTCTGTAATGCAGTTTCTTATTGGCTTGAATGTGTGAGGAACAGGATGATATGTAGGCAATGAAGAGTGTGTTGTAGAGGAAAGGGAAAGTTTCACCTACTGCTTGAGATTAAACATGGGAAATGCTGGAATTAGGAAAATTGTGACAGAGCATAGTCTGAAGTTGAAGCCTGGGTCTATTAACTCATGTATATTAATCTGTTTTGATACTGAGGGTTTTTTTTTGTGATTCTGGTAATTATTTGACTTTATGTTTCAGTTTCTCTGAATATAACAGAGTAGCTTCACAAGCACATAGTAAAATTTAAGTAATACATATAAAGGTATGATTCATCTCACCTAATTTTAAGTGTCTGTGATATCTAAATCCAAACTAATCATCTGAACTCTTTCTAGAAAATCACTGCTAAAAATAGGAGTTCCTAAGGCATGGCTTGCATTATCCTAATGTTTTCCTCTATGGACATCTGTTATGTCTTAGAAATGTCTGTTTCTTGGCACTGATCATAAAAGGAATATAGACATACATCTTGAAGGTATTTTTGAGAAGAATCCCAGTCAATCTGTGTTGAAAAGGCGAAACTCTTAGTGCAATTATGTATATGTTCCTGTGATTTTGAGTTTGAGCTGCACAAATGTGTCCAAAATACTTCTCTGCTTTGGGACAGCAATTTGCAGCTTCAGTGAAGTTCAAATTTATATGTATTTGCAACCTTTCAGTGATATTATAATTCACTGAAATAGAGTCAGATTACCTCTAACTCCTCAAGTTACTGGAGATGTGATAAATACATGTGGTGGTATGATCCTGTGAGATTTGGGAGGTGATTGGAACTGGCACAACCCACAGTCCTGATACTTGATATTTCTCAGTAAATTTAAATCTTTCCTTTGAAAAGCATCTTTATGCTCAGAAATATGGAAAGTGGAGTCGTCCAGCAGCAGTTTTTCCTTCTAAGATGCCAGGTAGCCGATATAACTAGAAGGAAACTAAGATACAGGCCCTCTGTAGTAACAGTATTGTCCTTCTAAAAAACTTTATGTGGATTCTGCTTCTTTGAAAAACTTATTGCCTTATGCTGAAGAATCCATATACCTTTTTAGAAACCAAACCACAATGACAAAAGGCAATGAAAGCTTCCTTTTGTTCTGTGTTACCTGACTGCACAGCAGGAGAGCAGAAACAAACGTTTCAAAGCATCTCAGTTCTTGTTTCATAGAAAATGCAGGGGTTTGCAGGACAGGCAGAGACTGCCTCTCCTTTTTTGGAGGTGGGAGGAATGGGGGGCTGCAGGTGGGATGTCCATGGGGGAGCAGGGAAGCAGCGGAGGAGAGAAAATAGAGCTAAGAAGTCTTGTATTTTGAATACAAAATAGATGGAAACTAAAAAAAGTGGAGTACATCTGTCATCTTTATTAGTGATGAATTTGAGCAGTGAAAACAAGTAGATGGGCAACAAAGAGGGAGTGAGAACTGAGAAGTTCAGCACTGCAACACCCAGCTCTAAGGAGGTGCCTTTTTGCCTCATAGGATCCTCAGCCTAAGGATAATAAGCTAGGATCTTATTCATTCCTGAGGACTTTGAGACATGGTTTGTAGGGTGACATAAAGCCTGTTAGATTGATACGTTTGGGAGAAAAATGCTTTTGTATTTGCAATCCCTGAAATAGAGATAGCAACCTTGAGGCAAAGTGCAGGCTGAGAGCAATTGTTCAGCAGGACAGTGAAACGTCTTAGAAGGTGGTTCACAGAAGGCAGCATTTTTGGTCCTGCTCTCCAAAAATAGCAAGGTGCTTATCTCTGCACCTGGTATCCAGCTGTGACTCTTTGATTTTGGACAGTAAAGCGAGGTCAGTCCTTTGCTGAAAAGAAACTAGAAAGAGCTGCTTCCTCTGTAACAGTTCAGTGCATAATGTATGTAGCTGGGAGGCAAAAGACTCCAAATTCCAAATTTCCACATTCCCACTCTACGGGATTGTTGAGCAGAGACATAAATTTAGATCTCCCACAACTCCACGTGCATTCTGAACCACCAGAATATTAGGTATTCTAAACCAGTTTTCTTGCAGCCCTTTAGGTTGAAATAATTCCATTTTATATAAATAATAATCTTTTAGATGAGGCATTTGAGCTGCACTTTTACCCATGAGAATGTTGTAAACCTCCAAACTGTACAGCCAGTCAGACACTCAGTCTGTGACTATTTAATTATCCATTTGTAATGAAAAAAGCACTAAAGAAGACACCAAGACAGACTTTCCCAGAATACTGAGTAGCCTAGAAGCCAAGGACACTTTCCTTGGAGGTGGGAAGCAGATAGAGGGACATTTCCAAATCTTACATTAGTGCCAGTTCTTTGCAGGATAAAATGATAAAATGGGACATTTCCTCTAGCTCCTAACAGATTTCCTTTTTGGCTTCACCCAGTAGGTGAGCTTTGAGTACCCATACTGGCTGGGCCACCCAGAAAGGACAGGAAAAATGCTTGGTGGGAGAATGTGCAGATGATGGCTTAGTGGCCTCATTTTATGTGTGCTGGGACATGCTCCATGGGAGAAAGTTAGATGCCAGAGGGGCTTCAGGCACACTGCAAGTGTAGATGATGAAACTATTGTTTTGGAGTTCTTCTGTACAGCTACACCTTATTTAGCTCTGAAAATCCATTCCAAAACACTTATTCTAAAATAGAGCCTTTGCATTTCAATCGGCACTTCAAGCACCTTTTTTACAATACAATGCATTTGTTTCTTTTTACAGGAGGCATCAGTAAACTATTAATATTTATCAGTACTTCGACAGATGTTGGTAATTTTAAAATAGAGGAGCTTCTTTGTTTCTCAGAGCCATGTGTTGGTTAATGTTAATGCTTGAATGACAACTATATTATTCTGTATGAATTTGAATACAGAATATATAAATCTATCAACTAGTTATATATTATCTCAGAAATGTGGTAACACAGGACTCAGACTATGCATAAAGTTGTGATAATAATATGTTATCATTATCAACTTGGGATTAGTCCTTGCTGACAAATGATAGTTACATCATCAAAGTTATTCTGAAGGAGTACTAATTCTGCCTGCCTGCTCTCTCAAAATTATAGTATTTATACATATCACTAATTTACCAAAATGTGTACACATTTCTTTTAAAAATTGTGTATATGCTTTATTTTATATTTTATTTCACCTGCAATGCATCTATGCTGGTTTTGTTATCTGTTATTTGGATACAGGGATGTTTCCCTCCTAATGGCATAAAGCTACCATTTTTATGCCCGATGCATCACATGATGTGGTCATCTAACCTGGAACATGGACTACTGTTCCCTCTTGGACCTTTCTGTGTTTCTGGAAATAAACTGCATTGTCAACAGTATCTTTTAACCTTATGCATATATATAGGTTGCCTACATTGAACACA
>VZTV01111073.1:0-42941 GCA_013400875.1 Anhinga rufa
TTTTCTTTTTTAAAAAAAAAACCTTCAGTGATCCATGAAGATTTCATGCTGTTGGCAGCCAAATACTGTCTTGGTTACCGACAAGCACTAGCAGAATATCTAAAGGAATATCAAAACCGATGGGTGCCTTTTGCAACCTAGAATGAGTAGCAGTAACCTGTGGTTGATAGTCCAAGAGTTTATTGCGAATGGTTCGCTTGTCTTGCCCGTTTCAGACTGAATGGTATTCAGGGAAAAAAAGCTTTAATTAGCAGTGAATAACTACTTGCATTTAACAGAAAACGTGCCTGAAAAATTAATGTGCCGCGTAAAGGTCCAATTCCCCTTATCTGAGATCTCTGCCCATCCTGGGCTGGGAGAAGAGATGTCTTAATTAATCCCACGCCGTTAATAGCCGTGATTCTGTGGCCCCTTCGCTATCCCGCACGTCTCCAGCAGGAAGAGCGATGGGGCAAGATGGAGCCGAGCGGTTCTCTGAGCAGCATGTGGAGTCCAGTTTCATCCATCATGTCCTGTGCAGCTGCTAAGTGGAAGCACATTGCGGGACCCCGAGGCTCCCCGCCTGCGCCAGGGTGCTGCAGCGACCCAAACCCTGCAGCCGCTTGCTGCGCAGGGAGATTTTTTATTAAAAAAAAAAAAAAAGGTCTGTACAGCTTCCTGGCCTTTTTGTTTGCCACAGTCTTGCCGATTCTGGTGTAACCTACAAGCTAGCTCACTTAGTTTTGCTGTATGTTAGTTATTTGGGACAATTTTGTGCCGATTAAAAAAAAATTAGCTTTTTTAATAATTTGCTTTTTTTTGAATGTGAGGGGTTTAGCTTTTCTTTAACTTTTCCATTAACTTGAAGAGGAATTCTCAGCTACCAATTCTGTAAATATTTAAAAATTTATACCCATGTGTCGTATATGGTCTAGATAGTCTTTAAAATCTGTACCTCAGCCCAGCTAGCCCTTCTTGCTTATCCAGGGAATCAACCCTCCCGTCCAGGCTATCCCCATCGCGCACCTGGGTGACTGCGGCACCTTTCCCGCTCTGCTGAGCAGAGGCTTCCCTGCCTGCCTCCCTTTCCCAGCCCCATCGCTCTGCGTTCCTGCGGCTCCCTTCTCCCCTGTGTCCAAAGTCTTGGTGATAGTGAGACTCTTTTCCTGGCCCTTCCCCATCCGCTCCCTCCTCTCCTGTTCAGTGTCGGGCCACCATCACTTCCCAGTTACCTTTTGTGCTTTCTCCTCGCCCTTGGAGGGGTTGGTCCCTATAAATGTGCGCCAAGCTACCACCTTCCGAGACCCTCCTCAAAACACACCGCGATACCCGCAGGGGACTTAGCCTGCTGCACAGCTTTTTAAAATGCAGCTGGAGCTCGTCTCAGATGCTCCTTTATCGCTTTTTATGTTATTTAAGCAGAGCAAAAACAGAAAGAAAGACCTCGCTGTGTAGATTCTCATTTCACTTGCTTTTGAGCTGGGAAGTTGGTCTGCTGAGCCCAAAAGGGTAAATACCACACAGAAATAGTTTATACCCGTGTCGGGGTATCTAATACTTGGTCACGGAGTAGTTATGTTTGTTAAAAGCTCAAGCCGCGCGTCAGACAAGACCGCAGAGGCTTGGAAATGGAAAGGTGTGCCGTCTAGTGATAACCCCGTGGAAGAGGCGGTGTTTGCACACCCAGCTGTGGCAGCCGGTGCCATGGGAAGAGGTCACCAGTGCCGTGGCCCCCACCACTGGCCGCGGGGGCTACCTGCTGCTCCAGTCCAGCGCCACAGCCGCTCCTCGTGAGTGTTTGGAGGCTGGATTAGCTCAACAGCTCTACGGTGCCGTAAGACCTTGATGAGTTACGCCTTTGCCAACAAGACCTGCTTGGAGTCCCCAGGACTTAATCCCCATCTTAATTTCCATACGCATGCACACTGATCATTTTACAGTTTATAATCACTCTCCACCTCTCCTCTCCCTTTGCTTTCTGTGAGACTTTTGTCTTCCTGCACAGGTTGGGCATGTTTTAGCGTCAGGGCTGTGTAGTGAAAAAACATTGTCCCGATTGTTGAAATCATGGATGGGGAATGAATGTACTTCAGGAAGTATTCTAATTTAGGCAGCTGAATAGCTTTGGGAATTTAATTCTATTCTTTCTCCGCTAGGGAGTTTGTTAATATATGATACTAGGCAAGCTGAGTTGTTACAAAGCCACTCATTTCATAGAGAGGAGCATCAGAAAAATCCAGTGATCAGCATGAGCGATCTGCTGAACAGCATGCTTGCTTGTACTTCAAATCAGCGAGAGCTCTGGGGCTTGGAGTGTGCAAACATTAGGCACGCTCTGAAGTCAAATTCTAGACCCCTCATTATGCTTCTGTCCCACCCTCCAAGAAACAGGTACTTCTGGCCATGATGTCTCTCTGACTTCCGTATGTGATCTATAAAATGATGATAATACAGTCTCTTTCCACAGGAAAATCTTGATGAAACAGTTTCTGAAGGAAAAATAGCTTGTGGTCAAGACTGTTTGAATTTCATTATTTTAAAAATTGTCCTCTTTGGATATTTTTTGATATCTTCTAATTTTTTTCTTATCTGTTTTGTCTTAATCTACAATCTATATTTCTATTTATTCTGATCAAGGCATTAAAATAATGTTGTAACAAAATAGACTACATTATCAAAGTTATATTGGAAAATGATGGCAAACGGTGGCGGATCTCGGGGGGCAGCAGCTAGGTGACAAACCCACCCCATCTCCCATGAAATACATCAACCTGCCTTTGCCTGCTAGGGACACCCCATCTCCAGCAAGGGCTCTCCAAATATACTACACGTCACTCTATGCAAGGAATTGGCATCCAGTTTTGCCCCTTCCAGCAGCAGTAACAGCTGCGAGCATTTGAAATGTCCTTACCCAGACTCCGGCCAGGCTTAAACCGAACACATGCGGATCAGTGGGAGGCGCTCGCCTCTTCTATTCGTGCTTTCTGACCTTTATTGCTGTCGGTCCCTATTACTGGAAAGGCCCTTACCTCTCCAGAAGCAGCTAATTTAGCTCAAACTCCTCGGCTCAGAGGTAGCCGTAAAGCAGCAGAGGTCTTTTAGTGTAGTCCTTCACCATGAATACCTTGGTTTATTTTTCTGTAGCCTCCCCGGCCTCCGTGAATCAGCATCTTTGCGATGCGGAGGGCAAATAATTGCAAAGGAAGTGTGTTTTTTCTATACGCGTGTTGCTGTTTTGCGTGCGTGGAGCTGAGTTTTTTTTAAAAGCGAATGGTGGAGGCGCAGTTGTTTCATTAACAACGAGTGGCTTGATTCCGTGAGAGTTAAAAGAAATACCCAGATTTTCTGCATTCCACTTCTTCAGCTTAATTTCAGCCTGTCTGGTTGCCTAGTCATGGATGGGTTTCAAACTTTTGATTGAAATATGGACAGTATGTGATTTAATCGGTACTTGTTTTATCTGCAATGCTCCGTTTGAACTCTCTGTAGCATGCTGTATCTTGGCATGTTCAGACATGCTTCAAATTTGCCATCTGGTTTTGGAACCGAGTACCTGTTTCTTTTATGGTTGCACTCCGTATCCCTCGGGGCGGGGGGTCTGTTTGTTTGCTTTACCGTTTTCTGATTTGGGATCCCGCTAAGGACAGAGCCCTCCTCTATCGCACCCGGGGAAGCAGCACAAGGGCAGCAAAGAGCTGCACGCACACCCACGGGCAAACCGCAAAACCTTTTTGAAGCGCGGTTCGGATCTGTGTCCAAAAGTTGGGATGCTTTTCTGAAACTCATCCAAACATATCTGAGACTCTTTGGGTTAGAAATTGGGTTAAAACCCAGGAGAATAGTCACTTTTTATTTTTGAATCGCCTCTCCGGAGTTGCTGTACTTACGGATTCTTGTAGAGCCCAGACTCCAGTGAAAAATCATAATTCATGGGGGAGCTCAATAATTCTCTCTCTGCTCTTGGAAGAAGTTAAGGTGCCCAGATGGACGCAGTCGTTGTGATTGGGAGAACAGGGCGAAGTTAGGCCAGCAGTTTTCCCCTGCCATCTGGACTCTGGCTGGGAGCTAAGCCACGGCTGTAGGACGCAGAGATGTCACCCAACGTAAGCCATCATCTCCTCTTTCTCTGCAAGATGTGTTTTCTTTTGGTGTTTTACCACCAATAAATCACTCTCCTCGCGTTACCTCATACATACCCACATGTGCACGGGCCTTAGACCTGCCCTGAGACCTGCAGATCATCCAGCCCGGTGACCTGGAGGTCCTTCACCCCTGGCGTTGCTCCACCAGACCTTGTTGGAGGAAGGTGTTAATCAAACACAAGCGGCGTGACGCTCCATGGAGGAAACCTGCTGGCCTGCCCCGAGGTCCCCGGTGCCACCGGCAGGCTCAGAGCTCGGTCCAATGTGCAACCCTCAAAACCTCTGCCTGCCCTGACTGAAAATAAAACATAACTTGGAGTCGAACCGCACAGTCAAGCCCAGAAATTAAATCAGGTAGAAAAAAAAAAAAAAAGCCGTCATTTTCTCCAAGACTATGACCCAAAGAGCATCTGTGCGATGCTAAAATTTTATACTAAATCCTACGGTACTGATATATTAGCCCCCGGTACTGAAATATTAGCCCCAGGCAGCGTAAATCAGAGCTGCGTTGCCGAAGCTCACAGAGCCCTGCTGATTTACCCCGTTATTGCCCGGCGCGCTGACCTGCGCGAGGGTTTTAATCAGGTCTGAAGCAACTGAAGTATATAGCCAATAAATTACCGTGCGCTCTTTGATAGCATGGCAAAGGTTTCCCGGTTGAAGAGGTAGAATAGCTGAAATCAAACCATCAAAATACGGCCTCGCCAGTATTTTACCCCTTCAGCCTCAGTTCATCAAAAAGCCAGTAAAAGCCTCTGCGGATACTGCCTGGCTGCTACTTATTCCCCTCCTAATGAATGTGGAAATATCTATGGCACGTGGAATTTATGGATGAAGGAATTCCAGTTACCATCATTTCATCTCCGCTGTAATAAGGTGGGCTGCGGCTGACAGCCCTGTAAAATACTGCCAGCTCGCCAAAAAACCCATGAAAAAGGGTCGTCGGAGCCCGTCCAGCCTGCGTCCAGGGGGGAAAACTACCTTTAAACCTCCAGAAGATGTTTATAACATAGTACAGCTCCTGTTCCTTCACAGGCCTCTTCCCGAAGCCAAATGAAGGCGAACCAAATACTTTATTGAGTGGGCTCTGATGACCTTCGCTTATTTTTTTTTTTTTAAATGAGCAGATCTGTTTAAGGAAAAAAAAAAAAAAGTATATGAAAAACACAAACTAACTTCAGATGGCGAGTTTAACCTCCAGTGGTCCCGTAGATTAAAAAACATTAAATCTTTTTATCTAAATTCTAATAAAAATCATGTCTCCCATGGTTTTAGTGACTGCTTCCAACTGCACTTAAAAGCTTATTATTTTCAGGTCAGGTAGTGTGCACTGCAAAACTTGGTGTGCTCCTTTTTTTTTTTTTCATATTTTAAACCACTAATTTAAGGTTTGCTCTTACTATGAAAAAATACTTTGTTAAATATTCTTGCCCGTCACAGTTTCACCCAGGAAAATCGTTGTGTTTAACACGAAGCAACATGGAGTTTTAGCTAAGAGAGGAGAGAATTTTAATGGCAAATGGAATCCATTGCGCATTTACTTACCTTCTTTTGTACGGTGTTATAAATTGACCTTATTTTAATGTATTAGCTGAGAAAAACAAATTTTTTTTTTAAATCTTCTAAAATTAATAAAGTATGGAAAGGGTCGAGGCAGCTTGACTTCATCCTCAGGTAGAAGCGTCCCATGGGGTGATGCTGAGCTGTTGATTTCACCGGCTGGAAATGTCTCCGGAGCCGAAGGAAAACACACGCGTTCTCCAAGAAAGGGGAATTCTGCAGGTTTCAGGGGAATTAACTGCAGATCCTGGCAAAGCTGAGATGGGCACAACTTGCTGCCTCAGTAGGCTATTTTCAGCTGAAAAACTGAAAGTTTCAGGTGGCCGCAGCTACTCGTTAATTTGGTCGGGATTCAGCGCAGCCTGATGGCAAGGGGGGGGTAACAGGGGAAAGGCAGATTCAAATTGTCACTTTGGGGTGGGGTTGCTATTTTTTTTGTATATGTTTTAAAACGCGTATTGGTATCTTGAGTTGTAATTCCAAAATGATGTTTTGAGTGAAAATGCAGTTGAAGTGAACGTGTTTGTTTGCTTTTGGCATGCGAAACGGGGAAAAACAATCCCCAAGCCAAAATGGCCTTGTTTCATTTGGGGTGAAGCAAGGCATTTAATTCAATCCAAACTCAACCATTGCTTTTCTCCCTTTTTTTTTTTACTTTTCTTTTTTTATAAACCCACTGCTTTTTTTTTTTGCTTCTGGTTGGTGCAAAATAATTTAGGATATGCCTGAGGTTTCATTTATTATCGTTCTCCTGGTTCGCCCACTCAGCTGAAAATGTGATTATCGCTGTGGCGCAGATTCGGGGTGCGGGTGGGAGGGAGCAGTATCACCCAGGAGTCCCTCCGCTCCAACGCTGCCGGAGTGAGAGTTTGGTGGAGGGAGTAAAAAAAACCCTAATACTGCTGGATGGGGGAGAAAATCAGTCGAGTTCTCCGTGCCAGCAAAGCCCACGTGCACACACGCGCACACCCCAGCCAGGGTCTCTGGTGGGTCCACTCACCGCTTTTGGCCTCGGCTAGAAGCGATGCTCCGGCACTAGGTCGAAATCATCGTTAGGAGCTGGAGCGGCTCCTCAGCCGGCGCCTTTCAAAGCGTTCCTCCCCAGCTAGCCCACCGGTCATGCAGTGCTTTGTCGGAGCAGCTCCCGTCCGGCATCCCATGCTGGAAGGGAAAGCCTCCCATCGCCATCCCCTGCCCTTGACCGTATTTTCTGGCTATTGCCAAAAGGCAAAAAGAAACGTCTCTTCTCACCCTCTCCCAGTTCTGCATTATTATTGACCATTTTCAACTGAGTGGACCAGCCCGATTCCTGGATTTAGATTTGTTCCCCACCTACTTAAAAAATGCCTTTTTGATAACCTTAGACCCACCGGACCAGGAATTTTCCTGGCGTCCTCCCTTTCAGGTTGATTTTGTACGGTTCTGAGACTGCTGATGCTTCTCCTTTTTTTTTTTGTGGTCGCTAAAATCAGAACCTAACGAGGGACGGCAAGAAACTCCGCAACGCACCAAGGTGCGTTTGACTGCCATCGAACGTGTGATCCCAGTGCGGTTGATGTGGGAAATACAGCATCGGACCTGTAATACTAGCGAGCGTCATACATCCAGCTGATAAATCTGAAGATATCCGAACGCCCCCAGCGGTGTTAATGTAATCGGGCTAAGCCGGCGCGGTGCCCCTCGGAGGCAGGTTACGGTGGCACCTCCCTCCCTTCACAGCAGGGTGTTCCCGGACCTTTTGAAATACTCTCGGCTGCAGCAAATCCATAAACCAAGGGCTAAATCGGGCTGTTTGGAGCCTCCCGCTCCTCGAAAGGACGCAAAAGTTAGCAGGAATAATGAAAAACTTAAAATAATGGGGTAAACCCACCGGCTGCTGTCCAGGCCCCCTGCACGGGGCAACTCCTGACCATTTCGGGAACCGGTATTTCCCTCTTTAAACATCGCTATTCCAACAACTGAACAACCCTTGCACCCAATGGAGGCATTTTGCTGCTAGAAATATTGGGTAAAAGATTCTGACGTTCCACTCACGAGAGCATTTAAACACCACTTTACATCAAAGCCCTTTCATTCCCCGGCCGGAGGAGTTATAAATGGGGCTCGGCGCAATCGGTACGGCTCCTGCCGCGGGACGGAGCGCGTCAAGCGCCTCGTGCTTTCAAATGCCACAACATTAATATCCACCATCCTGGAAGTTAAAAGAATATTTATACACGTACACATCACATTAATAATGCATCGATTGACTGCTCTTATATTTAGAAACTAATATATTAAAACAAATTACCAAGTGACAAAACTTTCTTGACAGGGGATGAAATATGTTGGTCTGCTTTATTGTACGTTATATATATTATTTGAAATCAAGTAAATTCTTCCCATACTGTGACTTTTTTAGAATAAAGTCTTCGTGTCTGATTCTCATTTATGCCCCAGGCTCTGTATACTCCCCTGTTCGTGTGAAGTGGCACCAGGGCAGATAAGAACGGAGTCTTTCAAAACTGAAGACTTTAAATCTCCTTATTTAGGATGTACTTGATGGGAGAAAATAACCTTCCGCCCTGCGTGTAGCCACGGTGAGGGCTGGATATCAAACGCTAAGGTTTCAGGACCCCAATACTAAAATTTTGAAAGGTCTTTAGCATAATCCTTTAATCTGTTTACCATTAGATACAAGAGAAAATGCTTATTTACAAGAGTAAACATCTACTTCCATTTCAAATAGGAGTTTAATCTGTTTAGAGAAAGGCTTGGGAGGAAATATTTCAAACTGCTTTAAAGATTAAGGTTATCATCTTTTTTTTTTTTCCCCCTTCAAAGGAGATCACAGGCAACCTTCAGAGGAACCTGTATTCATTAAAATTAGCCTGAAAGTGTTTAAAACGCTCCGTTATTTGACCTCGTCGCAGTGAACCGAACTGCGAGATGGGCCTGTTTTCGCCGGTTTCGGGGTGGCGCCCGAGGGGTCTCCGTCCTGCAAACGCGTGCGCGGCTCCCGCCCTTCAATCAAGCTCCATGGGCGGCTCTAACAGCCTAATTTTCAGAAGACTGCATGATTACAGTATTATATTCCATTTTTAGTCCTGCATTTCAGTCATTAATGCATTCTGCAGCAAACATTAGCGAT
This sequence comes from Anhinga rufa, assembly GCA_013400875.1. Taxonomy (NCBI): domain Eukaryota; kingdom Metazoa; phylum Chordata; class Aves; order Suliformes; family Anhingidae; genus Anhinga; species Anhinga rufa. The sequence goes on from VZTV01111073.1 coordinate 8,812, forward strand.
ACTTTTGAAAGGGCTTAGTGCTTAAATGCTTGGTTTTTCTTTTGAGTCTTTATTTAAATACACTTCTGATTAAAACCACCTGTCCTACCAGACAGCCCTTCCTCACACCGCACATCGATTTCCATGCAACACCTTCACCTGAGGACGGAATAAATCGACCCCCATTTACTGTAAATCTGCTTACGCTGGTGAAAACTGGGTAAAACCTATTTTTAGAAGCGAAGGTGGACGCTGAGCTCCCGGCAGCTCGGCAGGGGACCGGCACGGGGCGAAACGGAGCTGCAGCGCTGGCTCGGTGGGAAGGGTTTGGGCTTAATGTAGCAGCTTTCCTGCCCAGCCTCCTTCAAGGAGGCAGAGGGAATAAGTGGCCAGCTCCAGAAACCTCTTGCCAGATGTGCCGGCACCTCCTGCCCTTGAGCTGCTGCAGCCCTTGAGCACGTGCGTAACGTCCGACGTTGGTGGGTCCGCTCGTGTGCCTGCGGCCAAGCGCCTGCTTCCACCACCTCTGCAAGACCGAATCCTCGCAGAGCCAAGCTCAGGCTCTCAAAGTCCAGCTTGGTGCTTTCTCCCTTCCATCCCCACCAAAGGGAATCTTGACTTCTGCTGAAAGGTCCTCCAGAAATGACCCTCCCAGGCTTAAGGGATGTTCTCCCTTAGGCGGCAGGGCTTGGGCTGGGTGGTGAAGGCTACCCACTGCCCGCGAAGGGGCTTTTCGCTACCCACGATGGCCTCCGAAGTTCTGGAGCGAGAAGGCTTGGTAACGCCGCAGGACTAAAAGCTTGCTCCTCTTCCCCAAGACACCACCTGGGTAACATGAAACAGCAGCAGCAGGAATGTCACCGTCTCCCACAAGAAAGCGGTATCGCATCAAGTGGCAAGGATCGCGATTAAACTGCCCATGACAGAGAGTTTAGAGGCTGATACAGCATGAGCTGTCTCCTGCGTTGACCAGCGCCCCGTGCATTTTGCATACATATTCTAAGCAATTCCCTTCGGCCCCTCTCATCGTGGGAGGCACAGCAGCGCGGACAAGTGCCTGCCCACTGAGGTTCCGCAACCTTTTGGTCCTGACCCTTTTTTAATGCAGCCCAGGTGTCCTCAGACTTCCTAACCCCGTCGAAGCCAACAGCAAAACCGTCTCGGCAGAGCCAGATTTTTAACGGGATCTCAGCAGCAGTAGCCACGGTACGATCTCAGGGACTCACACTCAGCAGAAGCAGTCGCGTCCCTTTGCGTGACGTCTGAATTTATCCCTGAATTGGCAGTCCTCGAAGTGCGAGCAGTGCTCTCCTGCCTCTTAGGTAGCCCCTGCTCTCCCTGCCCCACAGAAGCGCCTGTCCCGCAGCAGAGCTCAGAGAGCTTTAAGGAGGAAATCACTTCTTTTTTTCCCCAGCTCCGTTAGGTCGAAAAATTGGTGGTTACAAAAACAAGCAGGGAGCACTGATGCTGACGCACCCCAGGCATGTCAGATATCTCCCAGCTCGCTCCTCTTGGCAAACCCGAAGATCAGGGCAGCCTTCCCCCAAGAGCCTTCGGGAGGAGGACACCGGCGGCGATGCGGACGCGTGGTTCACTGTTAGTGCAGACACTCACCCAGCGTGCTGGCTTTCAGGCTTCTCTGGTGGGTGAACGCCTGTGTTCTTCTGGGGCAGTTGTAAAGCAACGAGAATGAAACCCAGTTTGATCTCCATCCTTTAAAAAGTTTTTTCCTTTTCTTTTTTCTTCAGGGGAGGTAAGATAGGCGTGGGGGGACACCAGAAAGCATACTTAATAAAACGTTCAATAAAGAATGTTTTGATTTGTTTGACTGAATTTTTATAGGCATGGGAAGGAGCAGCTTTGTTTTATTCGGAGTACGAAATGCCTTTTGCTTTCTGCTCTGGATGGACCGCTGTTCTTCCCCCTGCAGAGAGAGAGGCCATCGAGCACCACCAAGGGAAGACCACGGCAGAGGATGGGACTGTCAGGTGGACTTCCCTCCCTTCAGGTAAGCGTGACTTTCTTCTCGATGCCCGCATTTCTAGATGTATATGTTGCACCTAGGGACAGCTCACAGAGCGCTTGCCTTCCCATGAACCTCAGATGCGGTAATGCTGTGGCTTTCATTATTTTATTCCCCTTGTGACGAGAGTCAGCACCTCGCAGAATTGGGAAACCCTGAGGAACGGCGGAAAGCTCCTGGTAGGAGTCGGATAGTTTCATCTATGCCCACCCTGACCGTGGCCAACAAAAATAACCAGTGGTAGCAACGTCAAACATAAAATGAATTAAACTCAGGCGAAGTTTGAAATTAGCTCGACGAGCGTGAGATTCGAGGCTGCCACCGATGGCGCTGAAACAGTAAAAGCATTTTGAAAGGCTTTCCCGCCAGCCTGGGCTAAGGAGGCGATTCGGGCTGAGCGGGCAGAGCAGGGGTGCGCCAGGTCCGGCACCCCTGCGGATGCTTCACCCGTCCTGCTCGCCCATCTTCCCTGCACGCCCCGTAACTCACCCTCAGCTGCCCCAGACCAGGCAAGGAAGGACGGCATTTTTAAGCAAGAGATTCTGGCGAACAGAATTAGGTGAGCAACAGAAATTCGGGCAGGGGGAGTTTTCACCTCACAAACATGTGAAATGCAGCACGTGGAACAAACTTGTGAGGTCTGATGGCACCGCTTTTGCGGAAAGCCCTCAATTTCAGCTTTCCTTTCTGATGGAAATTGCGGTGATTCGTGCCCACGTCAAAGGAGTGCAGTCCGCACTTTCCAGCTGTGAAGAATTCCCCCGCTGAAGCGTGATCTCGCTCTTCCAGAATAAGTGATGGAGTCAGCAAGGTGAAAGTTAATTTCTATGTAACGAGGGTTTAATTTAAAATAATTATTGCTATGTTAGAGAAGCACTGTCCTCCATTATTTACAACATGCACATTAAAATGCTTAACTAGAGCTCAACTTTATTAAACCAAGCTGCAGCATCAGCGTATTATTTAGTGAGCTTCGCAGCCTCCTCAGAGAGGCTGAAATGATCCTCTGTTATATTTTTTTAAATGCAGACCCTAAAGTCACACTGATGTCAGTAAGGGATTTCTTACAAGGCAGCGAGCGAAGCCATTATTCACACTCTTATCTGGGCCTGAAATCAGAGCAGAGCCGCAACGCACTTTTAAAATGTGCAAATATGGAATATTCACATGTAAGAAAGTATGGCTGGGAGCATGTGCCAGGTTTCAGTTTGGTTTTGGAGTCAAATAGGAGCAATTACAGGGTGTGTGGTATTGTGGAGCCCGTCCAGATTTTTTTTTAAGAGGGGCTGCAGATGCTTTTTTAAGACACAGTCCTGCCCTGTGAAACGAGTGCCTTTCTTCACCACCTCTGCTGTAAAGCAAAAGGCTTCATCTCTGGCCAGTGCCAGCAGCAGAGCAAGCGGGGCCTGGCCTCAGCAACCTTTATCAGAAGGAGTGAAGCACGAGCCTTCGTAAGACTTCAACATTTGGTGATGGTCTGAATGAACGTTAAACCTTTTAGATGACGAGTTCATGTTGAAGAGCATCCTCAGTTTTATGCAGGCAAGTGAAACGCCCTGGAACAGCCCAACAGCCCCAAGACACAGCATCCCGAAAGAGCGTTCAGCATGCTGGTTTTGGCTGATTTTTCCTTTCCCCCCATTACAAGCCATGGTCCTGAGTGTTCACCCTCCCAGCCCCACAGCAAAAACCGATGAGATCCTGAAACTCACGCTGTGCCCACCCCTAAGTGAGTACGCGTGGCTCCGGACGGGACAAGGTCCCCTCTGCGGGAATCTCTGCAGAAAGCAGGCCAGGTTTTGTCTTGGAGTTTGGCTTTAAGCTCGTCGCTCCAAACACGGAGGTTATTTCTAGGCACGGATTTTCCAGCGTGAACGCTGCAGGCAAAGCAGGCAGGCACGCCTCTCATCGGCCTGGGGAATGGATACGCGGGCTTCTATCGCACTTCCCCTCCTTTCGCGGTAGCTTAATTGACGCGCAAGGCAAAACACCGCACCTCTACTCTGCAGAAATGATTGTGCAGCGAGCGTAAATCGGGGGATAGCGGCGACCGCGAGGGAGAGGTGGCATTGCAGGCAACGAGACGGGGCGCGGGTGGGTTTGCGTGTGGTGGGGTAGGGGGTCAGCAGCACCCTCAGCGTATGGAAAAGCCCGTATGGAGCGAGGTCCAGCTCTCTTTATTGCAACTCCCAGGTGAAGTCGGGCTGCCTGCAGGGAGGGGGCTGCCTGGCACGTACGGGAATAGGTTTTCCATGTGGATGGGAAGAGGAGAAACCATCTTAAATTACAGCGCGAACAGTTCCTACTGGAAATGGGCAACGGCTTGCCAACAGCAGTGGAGAGGGGCACGTAAGGAAGCTGTGGCACTTCCAGCTAAACATTTGGTTAGTCCTTGAGGGTCTTTAAGCCCTATCGGGAATGAGGAAGGGTAGAGCTGCTCCTGGTTTGCAGCTGAGGGATGGCCCCCCTGGTTTCTGGATGCCTTCTGGCATCCCTCCGCTGGATGCCCCTGCAAGGAACCGCTGCCCACCTGGTCAACACCGGCACAAAGGCGGAGCTCAAGCGGTGCCTCTGGGCTTCTGCAGTACCTTCTTGGCATGCTTAGGACACTTGGTGGTTCTGCATGATATAAAGACCCCGTAAAACGTCAGATTCTGCAGACTCCACCTGTCCTAACGGGTACAAAGCATGCTGTAAACCAGCAAAATTACCATGAGCCCGCGGCTCCCGCCCCAGCCGAGGAGTTAATCCTCTGCGCCCCTCAGACCTCTGCTCCTTCTGCCCAGGCTCCCTGCCTGCTTACCCAGGACTAACTCAGAATTTCAGACCTCGGGACCTCAAAAGCGTTTCTTCAGCAGTGGCTGGAGCACAGGAAACCCGTGCTCGGTCCGCCTGGGTTTTTCCCCAGCGTTTGACAAAGTGCATTTGTGGCCTTGCATTAGTTGCAGAATTAATCACGCCTGACAGGCCAAGTGCGGCCCCGTGCGAAAGGGCAGAGCTCCAGCGAGGCCAGCGGCTCCTGCCAGCTCTGCCCCGGCCTCGTCCATCTGAAGCCATTCTTTGCAAGCACTGATTTATTTTCTAGACAGAGCGGGGGGACTCATTTTTGGTGCGTCCCCTGGGCAGGTTTTCATTTTTTAATCTGACTGGCAGGGTCAAGTGACAGAAATGCTTTTCTTTGGTGATGGACAGCAGAGAAAGGAAGCCTTTGTCAGCATGGAGCTGCCACTCTTTTTTGGTGACACCTTTCTTCCAGGCCTGCCAGCGAGGGCGAAAATGGCAGTGATTTGTTTGGTAACTCCTTGTGGACATGCCTCTATTTCCACCAGGCAGGCCTATTTATAACCCGAGTTTATAACCCTAAGTTAGCCCCCCGCTGTACGTAGCCTACCTATGTCATTAGGCTTGGAAAGGGTTGCAGCAACAGTTGTTGGGGTTTTTTTTTTATTATTATTATTTTTAATTTGGCTGAAATTTTAACAGTGCAAGTGCGATGTTGCTACTCTTCCTCTTGTTGTTTGAATTGCGTGGCTCCCATTCGTGGCACGTGTGCGTCCAGCTGCACTTGCCTATGCCAGGTGGACGGACTTTGCGTCCTGCAGCAAGAGCAACTTGGACCGCGCTCTTCTTCCTTCCCTGCTCCCTGAAACGGAGCAGACTGGTTAGCTGAGACCGCGGCTCGTGCGGTCCTGGAGCCCGCGTCCTGCAGCGGCTGCCACAAGCCCCAGCATCCGCCGCCTGTGCCATCAGGCCTGGCCTCTTGGCTTCCCTCTCCAGGGAACGCCTGCATCAAATCCGGGGCTCCCAGACTTCTAAAACCCTAGCTATAAGCGTTACTTCTTCCACGAGCATGGGCTTCGACCAGAGCTGGGGTGGCGGGTCTGATGGGCTGGGCTTGCTGAGCAGACGCGGAGGACTTCTGCAAGAGTTGGCTTTGGAGCAGTCTGCCAAGCTGGCTCTCCTGGCCACCGGGAATGGCCAGAGGTGTCACGCTCCTCAAGCGTAACGGCCCAGTGCACGGTCCTCCTGTTTAACTCGAAATTACAGGGATTTAAGCGCACACCCCCAGCAAAGCGTGTGTTAAGGCTGAGAGAGGGGCATGACAGAAGCAATGCCTCAAGAGCATAGCCCATTCCTTCAGCTTAATTTTCCCTGAAATAAAACTTTCTTCAAGGAAAAATGGAACCTCTCTCACCTTCTGTGCAACAGGGAGCATGATTCTTCTCACATGCCAAAGATCAATGAAATCGAGAAGTCTTAGGAAAAACATCCTCCGGGTTCTCTGTAAATGCCCTCCCTTCAAGCATGCCTGCCTTTTTTAAATGCCTGCTAAACCCACCTCCCTGCTTTTCTTCATCACACTCCCAGTCCCTTTCCTTCTCCAGAAATAAATCTGAATGTCTCTTGAACTCATTTATACTGCTCGGTTGCCTTCCCCAGCCTAACTCGTTCCATATGGCTATTGCTCTTTGCGTGGAGCAGTTCTGCCTGGGTTCCCTCATTTACTTCCAAGATTCTTAATTTTATGAACAATTTCCTAACAATCAGATCAATTAGAATGTGGAAAAGTCCTCCAAGGGAAGCGGTAGGATCCCTGTCACTGGTATAATGCAAATTTGGGCCAGACAAAGCAATTCCGCCCGTCCTCTGCGGAACAATCCCTTGGATGGGCTGATCTAATAAAGCAGATATTTTCCATCTTTGCATTCCTGGGGCCTGATCCTCCTCCCAGTGACACCAGTGGCCACGCTCTCCCGGCTCTCCGGGGGAGAGGCCGGCTTCCCTCTGCCCGTCACGCCGGGGCTCTGACTTCTGTGCGCAGCTCTGCCTTTTTCCAGAGCGAGGGCCACGTGACCTGAAATCACTTTGGGTTATTTAGGCTTGCTTTCACAATTATAGCTGCTGTCGCTTTGCCATTCCTTCTTTTTTTTTTCCCTTTATTTATTCTGAGTAATGCCTGACACATGCTTATTTCATGCTTCGTACCGATATATTTCAACGAAAGGCAAACATAAAGAATGAAACCAATACAGTTTTAATGGATCAAATACCATCTTACTAAAAACCACAATTTTCGAATCAACATTTTTATTGAAACAGACTTTCATTCAGAGCAAAGCATCCTACTGAAACCCAACATTTTTTCAAACTCTTGTCCAACAGCCTCTTTTATTTTCCCATCTCAAACAGGTAATTTTCGAATCAGACCTATTATACCAAATCAATTTACATTTACCAAAAATATATAATTACAAGAATTAGCCCAAACCAACGTATTTTTTTAATCCTTCGCCTGTTAACGCAAACCACATATATCTGCAAGTAGGAATTCTTTTGGAGACCAGTGGAAATGTATTCCAAACAACGCATTCTTATTCAAATTCTTATACATTTTAATCAAAAAAATCTTGTATTATCTGCAACCAATATCTTCGAAGTCAGCCCATTTTATTTTGTTTAAGTCAGACCACTTTTACTAACCCCCTCGTTTATATGGAATTAATATAGTATGCGGACTGAATGTGATGCCTAATGACTTTGATATAATAACACAAGCAAGTTATTTTCAGTATATATATAACGAATGGCTATATTGATGATATTTACCAAACCAAAACATATTTTTATTGAAAACAGGAGGGATACCCGGCTTTTTTCCTGGCCTTGCATGGCTGAAGGGGATGGGGGTGGAAGACCAAAGGGAAGGACTCGGGAAGGACTCTTCCCACCCTCCAAACTTCTGCTGTCTCAAGTAGCACGCGAGGGCGCAGGATGGCGATAGCTTATTTGCACTGGGGACTCCCACGTGGTGTTATAGCTTCCATAACCTCCGAAAAAACCACAAGTGTGGGAGCTTTTATGGCCACAGCTTGTGCAGGAAAATTCTTCGGGACCATCTCCATGGATGGTTGGGAGCTTTCTTCCAGCTGCGGGCCAGCAGAGATCCACCTGCCTGGAGCCAGCCCTGGCCTCGCTGGATCATCTCCATCCCTGAGATGTGGTTGTTGACAGGAGTTATATCTGCTCTCAGCTTTCACTTCTCCTGGCTAAAAGACAGGCTCTCCTTCCTCCGGGGTACCTTGGAGCTCTTCTCTGCGCTGGCTCTAGCTCCAGCTGAACTTCCTTGCATGCAGACGACCAAATTCCTGAATCCTCTATTAAAGAAGGTCTCAACAGAGTCTTATAAAGCGGCAATAAAAGGTTCCTGTCCCGGGTAGGTTTGCGCCACATGATATGTCCCCTCAGCTCCCTACCTCTTCCTGCCTACGGCTGAAATCCAAGCCGCTGGTTCCCGTGCTCAGACCGATCCCACCGGGCTTCGGCAGCCATCTCAAAGTGGAATATGTGGTCCGACCGCGCATGGGGAAGAAAGGTGCCTCCGCAGGGGAGGTCTGCTGACCTCGCCGTAGCTCGGGTCGCCCTTGGGAGATGCTGGGCTGGCACGCGGATGGTGCCGCCGCGCGGTACCCGGGAGGGGGGCTCGGGGCAGGCGGGCTTCTCAGCACCGGCGAGTCCCGGCCTCCGTCCCTGCCCCGTGGCTTTTCCCGGCGGCTGATGAGAGGGTTGGGATGGGGCTGGCCTTTCGGTCCCTGCCAGGCAGCCGGCGGGCTGGGAAGCTGGCCTGGCTAAATTCATTTACTCCTCTGTTTGCTCCTTTATTTATTGAGGGGCTGAGCGGGCTTGGCAGTACTCTGGTATTTCAGCAAAATTAGATATTAATTTTCTCCTAAATGCTCTATAATTTTATTTTATTAAAACTTTTACAAGGAGAGAGAGGGAGTTTTCTTACGCCATCCCAAATGGGTGCCAATAAAATCTTTATACCCTACCGCAGTCTCAGGTACTCCACGTTTGCAAAGAAAAATACGTTATGCGGAGAAATTATTTTTTTTTTAAATATATATATTAGAGAAAGGATATAAAACTTTATTGGTGCTATATTTCCTACCCCTCTACTTCAGAAAGCCAACTTTCTCAAGTATTACACACGAAGCGTACAGTCCTGAAAGGGAGGAAAAGGGAAATAAACCTTTAGGTGAACGTGGGGATCTCTGAGAGCACTTCCAATAATTTTTACTATGAAAATAATACCTTGACTTTAAGGTCTGGTGCTCCAGGGACCGGGACGGGCTCAGTGGAGAGCAGCCCAGGCATCTGCCCCTGGTTTGAGGGCTGGGAAGGCAGCACCACTCGGAAGGCGACGGGGCTTCCCAAAGCACCCGCGGAGGCAGAGGGGTTTTCCTCCTGCTTTTTAATCCCGCAGCCTTTGACGCTGCTTGGGACAGCCCGTCCCTGTGCCATCGCCTCGTTCAGGCCGTGGCAGGTTCGGCACCACAAGGCTAATCCCCAGCTTGGGTAAGCCGGGGTAGCCCTGCGAGAGCCAGACGATGGCTCTTGGCTGAAACTAGCCGAGAACCTGGTCCAGCTTCCTGGCCTTTATTGGGAAAATTTGTTTACAGCTATATACAGGGTGAAGGAAGCTCGTACAGCCATTCTGCAGCGCTTATTCACACAAAGCTTTAATATTTGATAATGTTATTTAATAAAATCTGTTACAAGGTTCTTAAATAACTCTTTATGACCCTTTTATGATTTATGTCATGACACATAACCTCGGGTGTATATATTTTATGTTATTACAGATGTGTAAACTGATATTAATTGTACGCATTTTCCCCTGAAGTATAAGAACTTATTTTTTTTTCTCTTTTTCCCTTGGCTATATAACTAGACATATAATAATTTCTACAGAAGGTAAAACCAGCACATATAGTAAAAAATGGATGAAAAATGTTTGTGCAGCTCTGCCTTTCATTTTAAATGAATATAAATGTTCGTATATGTCATAAATTTAAGCTGCAAGTAAATTACTGCCAAGTTCTGAGCCCATCTCATGTTTGAATCCTGGAGTGAAATAGAAAACATTTGTTGAATCAGTCTGCTGAAAGCAGCAAGGAAATGATGTAATGTTTATGAAATATGCAGTTTTGATACAATCCAATTAGCACTCCGGGTTGCTCTCTAGCAGGCTTGCGGCGGGTTTGCTGGGGGGACGGACCCCTGCCGCAGCGGGGGCGACGGCTTGCCTTCGGAGGGTGCCCGAGCAGCTCCCTGCAGCCTGCCCGAGCTTTCCTGGCAGGCCAGGGCAAACGGGTGGGAAGCTCCCCGAGCAAATCTCTGCTTCTAAGGGCACCTTGCAGCGACAACTGCTAAATATTCCCTTTTCCTCGGGTAAACCACCCCTTCCCTGCCACAGCCCCGTGCAACAGGGGGGCGCAGCATCCCCTCTCTCCGGGGGCTTTCGCGGCGTGGCCGCAGGAAGCTCACCCGGCGTGGCCATGCCCGGCAAAACAGGGTCAGCGCAGGCGATAACGTCCCGAAGTGGAGCTGCGGCAGCAGGGACTGCGTCCTGGCATTCTGAGCCTACAGGATTTTCCATCCCGAAATCCATCTCTGCAGATGATAACCCCAGCTGAGGAAGTCACAGCATCAAAAAGAAGGAAAATAAAGCCAGGATACCTTGCTCTTCAAATGCGATTTACAAAACATTTCAGCATCTGGAACAAGGGACATTAGTTTTGATTATTTCCTTATGATATTTATTCAATTTGTTATACTTAAAACTATTATTGTTTTCTATTCTCTCTCTCCCTCACTCCGTTCTTCTCTTTCATCCCCATATTTCTGTTCATTTGTCAAGCATAGCTAAAGGAAAAAAAAAAAAAAATCAGCGGCAGGAAAAAAAAATAATTGAAATATGTCATCATTGTGGCCTTTTTGGGTTTATGGCGTTAAATGAACTGCCTGCCCAGGCATGAAAAATCCAGCAAGTATTTGAAGTTTGACGTTATAACGACCAAAGGCGAAGCATGAAAGTGAGCCAGTAATCAAATCTTTGGGTAGAGTATTTACCCAGACCCCTGCTAATGACGGCGCAATGCCGCCGATGGGCCGCAAGCTGATGCGACGATCCCCTGAACCCACGTTAAATATTGAATTAAAAGTAGCCATGCTCGGCTGGCGCAGGCGGACGAGCCGTGCTTGGGGCTTTATAAAGCAGCCAAAGCCGCAGAAACCAGCCCGGGTGGAGGACGCTCTCAGCAAGCCCCGGCGCTCTCCGCCCTGCGTGAGCACAACCGCGTCGCCCCATCGGCCAAGAGGGCTCCTCTCGCCCTCCAGCGCGCCCGTCCCGAGGAAGGAGCCGCAGGGATCTTCCCCCGCCGGGGAGTCTGCGGGAAAGCTCCTCATCAAGCTGGGCCGATAATGGATTTTTTGGCTCCCTGGCCAAACCAGACAGAGAAGAAAAAAAAAACCAAACCAAAAAAACCCAGCCCAGCACATGTTGAATATCAGCTTTTGGGGGAAAAAATATAAAACCCAAAACATGTCATGTTGGGTCAACCTGAATCATCAACTTTGATTCAAATCCGAAGTACTTTGTTTTGCTTTGCTGAGTTATTTAACTCTTTTGTTCTAACTTTTGTCTTTTAATTTGGGTCAATTTAGAAATAAACAAACGCTGTTTGGAAACAAAAGGCCTAAAGGTTTTGCTTGGGAAATGTCAAAAGTTTTAGCAAGTCTAAAGTGAAATGTTTTGACGTTTTACAATAAAAAAAAATAAAATAGAAAGATCCGTGCTTTTTTTCTAGCTGAAACCAATAGCTGAATTTGACCTGAAAGTGTGACTGGTTTCTCTTTTCTTCTAAAACTCCATTTTTAAATGAAATTCTTTTGAGTGGCAAAAAAAACCAAACCCAAAAACACACAAAAAAACAACTAAAAAGCTACGCTCAAGCGTAGTTCTTGTCTCCTGTTGCAAGGGAAGCCTCCAGAAACCCTGTGCCCCCCTGCCCAGGTGCCCGAGCTGGACGCATGCTTCCCGCAGGACCAGGGCACTTACGGATCTTCCTTTTCCATCCCAGAGCTCCTCAGACGTAACAAAACCGCATCCCTCAGTGACCACGCGGGAGACGGCCAAGGACCTTGGCCAATGCATCACCTGCAGATCGCTTCAAATCCCTTCTCGCTCCTGCCCGGTGCCCTCGTTAAACCCTGCTCTCGTTGGATGGCCGGCTGTTTTGGCCTGGGGATAGTCAAGGTCTGCTAAGGTCGGTGCTGATTTTGGTGGTGTTTGCGACTTAAATGCATTCCTGAATGCGGTCCTCTGCTGTTTTCTCCTCCCCAGTGCCTGCACTTATTACAAGTTGGCCGGTCGCTCCATCCTGAGCGAGCAGGGTTTATTTAGGTCGGTTTACGGTGGCATGGGCTGCAGCTGGGTGTTACAGCACACACTTAATAAATTACCAGCTGGCAAGAAATGCATTTGGGCAATGGGGAGAGAGAAAAGCCGAGATAAAAAAGAGTAGAAGTCATGCCTGCTTTGAGGAAAGCAAACCTGATGCTGCCAGCAGCCACCCCACGCGGGTCTGAGCTTGCGTTTTCCGCATCTCCCGTGCCTGGTCCAGCTAACCCTGTCTCTGGGCATTAGCAGGGCAGAACAGGCTGAGAACGTGCGAGAAACCCCTGCCAGGGTCAGGCCAGTCCCTGGTGCTATACACACGCAGAAGAAGAGTCCAGCTGGGCTGGCACGGGTGGCCACCAGCCTACCTAGTCCCATGGGACCACACATCTCCTCTCCAGCCTCACCTGGTGCCACGCAGCAAGCTCTGAATTTGCGGCCCCGGGTGGGGTTTACAGTGCAAGGCTCTTGCAAAACAGTTCTGCGGTGGCTGCGAGTTGACCCTGGCGCCATGAAACGCCGGCGCTGGTGCTCCGTCTCACCCTCCGGGTCAGCCCAGGCGCTGCGGGGGGCTCTGGAGCTCTTCCAGCTGCCTGCTGAAGCCATGCGTGAGGCTTCTTGGCTCCCCACCCAGGCAGAAGTGCAATTCCTCAGCTCCCAGCCGCTGGGAAAGTTTACTGTGGAAACTGATACCCTCCTAAAAGTCCTCCTTTGCCCCGGTGGTGTCACTGCAGGCAGGGCTGGGTCAGAGGATTACTCTGGGGCTGCTCGCCACGCTCATTGTCCTCCGAAACATGATTGAATGGGGTAACCTAACCCCGAGGAGATAACGAACCGTCGTGTCTGTCCCAACAGTCCTTATTAGCATTTCCCATGAAGCTGCCGGGTGTTGGTTTAAAGGGTCTTTTAACAAATTATCAGGATATCTGGCTCCTTCCAGGTGCTGAGTGTCCCCCTGGCTCGGCTTCTCTCTGGTCATCGACTCAGAACAGGCAGGAAAGCTTTAATTTACACACCTGCCGGGGATCTGAAGGAGGGCTGGCGGGCGGTGGGTACCTCGTCTTACACCCCAGCGCGCGCAGCTTTGCTCCTCAGATAATACCTGCTCTCAGGGAAGCTTTATGAAGCATTGCTGCACTTTGCCGGGTATGCGCCAATGTTTTTCCTTCAAAGTGGGATTTAAATAGGTGCTAACTGCGCCAGTTAAGGCTAATACTGGTTATGCTTGCACCCATCCATACCAAAAATTATGAAAAATATATCAGTCTAAGATTATACCAGCTAGCTCAACTGGAAATCAGTCGTTCCCTTCGCCAACTTTTGTAGGGGGATGTCTTCCACAAGCAGCTGGGCATGTTGATCCGGGCTGCCTGGTTATTAAATGCCAGCAAATTTCCCAGCTGATGATAGGAAAGAGGTTAGCTGGAACTCCCTGATGGGTTAGCTGCGGAGTTATTTGCTCCCTGTGCAAAGCATGACCACCAGCATCACACCCTCACTCTCTCTCGGGTGTTGCATCTGCCCAGCCCTCCGTGACTGCCACCGCTCCGGAGCGGAGGAGAACCAGTCGTGGATAGATGGGATAGGGGCTCAGCCCCCGTGAGTTCACCAGCAGCAGCGGCGGGGGGCTTTGGGTCCCGCACTGCCGTGGAGTAACTGGCTTTGGTGGGCACCTTTTGGCTGTCTGAAACAGCGGAGCTATTACATCGGCATCCACCCCAAGCCCACCTCGCATGGACCGGCGCTGCGGTTCCTCCTGCCTCCTCATCCTCTGCGTCCCCGCTCTCAACCCTTGTCCTCCCTGTCCTCGCACAGGCGAGGGCAGCCGGCTGGGTGGAGGCAACCCTTCCAGGGAGCGGGTGTCCCCAGCACCGGGACCGAGGCCCCCCCGGTATCCTCCAGCGCAAGCCACCCCGGCGCCCAGACCAGCAGGGAGGCGTGCGGGCTCCCGTTTCACACGCCGTTCGTCCGTCCCTCGGCGCCCGGGGTTCTCGGAGGTGCCAGCCTGCAGCCGGGACGGCTCAGCTGCAGCGAGGGGGGCTCCGGGGACCCACCTATTTCTCCCTCTCGTGTCAGGAGGGCAGCTAGTCACGGCTCGAGCAGCTGCGGTGCGGCGGCTCTGCCCTGGGCTTCCGTGGAGGCGGCTATTGTTTTTTTCCCGTGGATGGGTCTCCGTTGTGTAATTTCCCCAGAAATAACAGCCTCTCCGTCCCTGCCCTCATAGCCGCGTCATTTTTGCACATGTCCAGGAGGGGCTGGGTGCAACTGGTGGGGAGAAAAGTGCCGGCTGTGAGTGCCCTACGCGGCCCCTTACCCCGAAGGGCAGCACCCCCTGAACGCCGGGGCCCCGCGCCCAGACAAGACGCCCGTAGCAGGCACGGAGCGTTGGCCGCGTCATTTATCTGGAGGCGGAGGATTCAGCGTTTCAGCACCTATCTTCACGAAAGCCTGCAGACCTTCGATCAACAGTTTAATGTTGGCTCACCTCACATTCTCCAGCAGACGAAGTGCGTTCTGCTCGGGGAAGCCATCTACCAGTGCAAACGTCTAGCATAAAACAGCATATCAGTTTTATTAAGCAGGATGCTAGGCAATTTAATAGCCTGCTTTAATTAGGTAGAATTCATCCAGCTTAAGTATTTTTCCATCTTCTACTCAACCCATTTTATGATTTATCAATTACCTATTTCACATATATCATGGGTTTCACTTTTTCACTCTGTAAATCATATTCCTGGCTGAAGAAAACGGGGTTTTTTTTACAACTGAAAAAACAAAAAAAAGAACCCAACTCGTCTCTCCATATAAGAGGCAAAATACTTTCTGTGAAATATTTAAAACATCGTTTACAATAGATGCAATTCAGCAATGAGTCAAGATTTGCAGGATGTTCACGAGGTTATAGTGACCTTTTGAGGATAAACTGTATTAAGTATTAATCTTTCCTACAAATAGACCTGATTTCCATCAATAGGCAGTTCTTTTTCTTTTTCCCCTGCTACGTACACCACCCCCTTTGGGGAAAGCCTCTCCTGGTGGCACCGCTGGCGTCTCATGGGTTGAGAGGAGCTGCCCTCCCATTCAAGCACGGAGATGACTTTGCGTTGACGACGGGAGGTTTCTGGGTGTCTCCCCCCCCGGCCCCCCTCCGCCCCGAGCCTTATTTTGTAAAGCACTTACTGAAACGCTGCCTGAAAAAACAAACACGAGGCTTAAATCCCTCGCCCGCATCCCGAGGGGACATCTCCATTCACTCCGGAGGGCACCGGCCCAGACTCCTGCTGGGCAAAGGCACGGCAATATAATTGCGATGGGCCCTGCAACAGCACTGCCGAATTAAAACTAAAATTTTGTAATTCTCCTCTTTTAATCGTCCATTGTGTTCGATCCTGACCAAAGACTTTAAAAAACCAGACCGCCGGGTAAAATCCTGGCTTCGCGGAGGTCAATGGCAGAAGACGGAAGGAGCAGCTTAATGAGGTCACGGGCTCTCCCCACGCCTGTCACGACTTTATTTATGGTGCGGTTTAACGAAGGGTTGTCTAATGCAGATGTGCAAGTGACTCCAAAGGAGCCCGAGATCCCCGCGGTGGTTGGTGCTGTACAGAAACGTGCTATTAGGCCGTCTCTGACCCAAAGACCGGGGCTTTAAGAGAAGAGGTGGGTTGGAAATCCAATGACCCACGTACGAGCTTGGAGCCAGGTGGCAAACGCTGCCACTTTTGCGGCGCCACTGCTCTGGCCCGGAGCCACGGCACCGGCAGGCCAAAGGGAATCATTACTTTGCAAAAATGCCCCCCAAAACCAGCAAAGCCGCGCAAGGACCCTGCGCCAGAAGAGGCTGAAGGCTGAAGCCCACCACAAAACCCCTCTACATGGTGATTGCAGCTCCTTTTTATGGCCAGTAGTGTTACTGATCCATCAGCATCTAATCAATAGGGACCAATTTAATGAACCGACGTGATAATTGAGCGGGGTTTTATGGGTTCAGTCTGGAACACGACCGCTGGCGAAAATGGTTTTGACTCGAGGTTTTAAGATGGAGAGTAAACCTTTCACAAAAACAGAACCGCCCATTAAAGTTGATGATATTGTGAAAAACGTTCATCTCGTCCTCAGAAATGTGCGTCCTTCATGTTTTGAAGAAGTATAACAGAAAACATCATCAAGAGCATTGGTGGGGGGGCGGTTCTCTGCCAGGAACCAGCCGGCTGCGAACGCTTTCAAATGGAAACAACTCAGAAATTTCAAAAATGTTTGCAAAAAAAGACATTTTCACTTTTCAACCAACTCTGTTATTGATTTTCCAGGCTGAATAAGGAATGCTTGTTGAATTTTATGGAAACTGATAGTGGGACTATATGAAACTGGCCATAAAAGATAACAGATTTTGTTTTAAAGTCAGATAAAAGTTATAGTCCCATGTTATTTGGCATATGAATTTCCTATGATACCAATAAAAATGTTAGTTATAAAGCATTTCCTGAGGAATGGTTGTAACCCCAAATGATCATGGTTATTTGCTGAGGAAAATAGGTTTTATTCCGAACAATAAACCTATGCAGATTTATTAACCTGGGAAACACACGGCCATTTCTTGTACCAATCCGGTTCGAGCTGATGGAATTAATAACACTGATATAATGAAAAATATCTTTTACACTCCAAAACCATTGCCTGCCTAATGTCACACATAAAAGAGTTTACTTAGCAGCCCTTTAGCTCTATTTTCCCATTCTTCGCAGAAGTCTTCATTCACAACGGATTGGTGATATTTGCTATGTATCGCATTACTGCAGCGCTATTCCCTGTAGATGGATGAAAGCCGAGCACGAACTAACAAGAAAAATACTCGGAAGATGAAAATTCGAAACAACCAAAAATGCCTTTCGTGCTTTCAAGGTGATGGCAAGCGAGCCCGATGGGTGCTCGCGGCGCCTCCAGACCCTCCCCAGTGTGCTCTGCAGCGCCTTGGCCCGCCTTTGCTGCAGGCGTAAATAGCCCGAGCACCCCCTTGGACCTCAGCTCAGAACGTAAGTGGGGAGAAGATTAACCCAAGAGCTAAGCGGCGCTTGTCCTGCAGCTCTGAGCTCACCTGGGAGCCCGCCGCTGGCTCGGCACTGCGCTGCATCAGGGCTGCAATAAATACGTGGAGGCCGAGCCCTGATGGCAGGCGGCAGGGGCAGCGCAGCCGGTCTCTCCTGCTAAGACCTGTATTTTCCCTCCCCTTCGAGACCGCAGCCCTAGCTGCAAAGCATAACTCTATTAATAAAGCAGCACCGGAGGATGCACAGCCGTAAAAGCTTCGGTCAGCAGCTTCCTCGCTTCTGGCTAGCTGGCGGCGGAACTGTACGGCTCCTGTCCTCCCGCGGGTTTGGGTGGCTGCCGTGCTATAAAGTGCCGTGCTATAAAGTGCTATAAAGTGCTCCAAAGGCACCTACGAAGGCCTGCCTTCCTTGCCTTGCACGGCCAGCGACGTGCAGGTCCCAGGCAGCGGCCAAGCCAACCTCCCGCCGTGCGGGGAGGAGAGCTCCCCGCGTTGTTCTCCTGAGTCTTGCACGTTACCGTGCAATTTGATCATTTTTTTTTTTTAATGTAGGAGTAGCTGTCTTACACTAAGAGACGCTGCAAACAGGCTTGCCCACTCAGCAGCTACCAGCTGCTGGCAGGGGGGTATTTTTGGAGGGCAAAGACCAAAGCTAGGATGAGGACTCACCTTTGGGAAAGAGACGACAGAGGCAAACCCTGAAATGGCCAGCTGAACGTGAGGCTCGCGCTAATTAGGCATTATAGCCGGTGCAAATATAAGAGTCGAGCAGGAGAATATGGCATTTTTTTCCCCAACAGTGCTTCTTTTAATTTTTCTTTGTTTTACCCTGAAACCGGCTACCGCTGTTTAATTCCTTCCGCATTTCCCAAGGTTGAAGACTGCCGTCCCGAGCAGCAGCGTGCTCCACAAACGTTATTTCCTCCCGAGCGCAGAACAGCAAGCGTTTCATCCCATCCTCGGGACGGCGGGAAGTGGTGCCGGTGGGAGAGCAGGGGGCTGTCGGAGGGGGCGGCCATCATGAGCCCCATCCCAGCTCCGTGTGCGGAGCGGGGGGAGTCAGAAGGAGTGGGTGACAGTGTTTTGGGGAAGGTCTGGCACCGGGGCTCCGCGTTTTGGGCCAAGAAGATGCTGATACAGCTGAAGCGGCGCCCCAGAGCTGCGGATGCTCGATGCTGGACACCCTCTCCGGAGGGCCGTAGGGCTGGGACAGCCGAGTCCCACCTGCGGGCTCTGCCTTCCCCCACGCAGAGTTTGCTCCCCTGTGGGTAATCTCTTTTTTTTCTTTTTTTCAGAATAATTCACCTTAAAAACGCCTCTGAAACCATCACTGGAAAACCAGGTGGGAAACTCTGTTTTGCCTGGTTCTGGTACCTCCTTCCAGAACCCATCAGCTCTACTGAAGGCTGTACTTACAGCGATCGGCGCTCCCTCCGTGCGAGCAGCCTTCAAAGCAGGGGTGCCCCGTGTGCAGGCTGAGCACCGACGCTCTCATCCCATGGCCCTGGGATGGGTAGGAGGACGCGTGGGGCAGCAGCCCCACGGCCCAGCCCAGCTGAGAGCCTCTGATGCAGCCAGGGAAAGCACGCAGAGGCACCTCACCCCCCCCAAATATATTATAGACTCACCTGCCACCTGACGCTTGCAGGCGGGAGGGAGAGGGTTAACAGAGGAATTCGGGGTTTGCACAAATCAGCACAGTCTGCTTTCAAAAATGTACCTATATATGAAGAAAGGGGCGATCGTGCTGGCTAAATTTTGCCTTTTTGTAAAGCAGAACCGAAGTCTACAGGCCACGTATTAAGCCAAACAGCATGTTTTCAGGTAATTAGTGTTTATAATCAGTTTGTAAAGCTAAAGTGACTCCAGATCGCAATACGCTCAAGAAAAAAACATCCAGAAAAGATTTTTATTTTTTTTTCTTTGCACATGCATGCAAATGCCAAATTAACATCTGCATACAATATCTGCTCTGGTCAGACCCAAAATATTGTTGTGGTTATGGCCAATTCACTTAAAAGCCTATATGTTTAAAACCTCACATTAGTATGGATGAAATGTTTTCTGTTCCTTTAACTTTTTTTAGGGTTGGGGTTTTTTTTTTAAGTTAAAGTTTCACATTAATGGTACTTATAAACCACAGCTGTTTCACTGCACTGTATAACAATAGTGTTTTGTATCTGAGCAAGTTTGGAAATCTTCATGCTTACTCAATTCTTCCAAAACCAAAAGCAACCCCACTTGTTCCTTGAAATGGAAGAGGTATCCGTAGTGTTTGCAAAACAATTAGATTCTTGACAACTTTTCATAAAGATGATGTTTTGTTATTGCTTCGGAGAAGAGATGAAATTCAATCTCAGAGTCAGATGAAATTTGACAGTTTTGGCTCTGGGACCTTCTTTCTGTCGTTGCGGAGGAGGAGGGAAGGCTGAGGGGGCTACTTCACTTGCACTGGAGGGTCTCTCCAGGGACGGAGGCGCACCTCGGGTGCTGCGCAGGGGCGAGCGGTGACCCTTCCCTCGCCGGGCAGCGCAGCCGAGCCCCAGCCCGCTGGCCCATCCTATATTGATTATAGCACCTGCGTGTGTTTTCACAGTGAAAACACGACTCCTAGGAGCTCAAGCCTCTGGGCGAAGCCGTCAGGTGAACTGCCTGCAGGTCCCTTCCAAGGAGCGTTAGCAGCAGGGACCAAAGGTCCACGAACACGCAGTGACTGATGGCTTTGTAAGGCAAGGGTTTTCCTGCGTGGTCATCCTCACGAACGGGGTTTTCAGATGAGGGCTTCGAAAAGCACTTTGCCCTCCCAGGCTGTTTCCATTTCTTTTCCCTGTCCTCTTCTGCCCCTGGCTGGCCTGGCTGCGTTGCCCAAGCTGGCATCGCAGGGTGTGCACAGAGTTACCCTGGGTCCTGCTGCTGCCCGTCTCCAGCAGCTGGGGATGTGCGTGCACGCCCGCGCGTGACCCCGGCCCATCCACCTACTGCATCTCTCCCGCAGGTAACCTCCAGCTCGGCTACTCGCCGTGGGTAGCCCTCAGCAGGGCCAGCTTGGCCAGCTTTGGCCAGCAAAGGTGGCTCGTTTCTTCCTTGCGGTGGCCTGTTCATGCTGGGAGCAGAGAAGGGGGCGTTAATGAGGTGGGGAGGCTGCCGGTGGTGCAAAACCAAATGCTTGTGCAAAGCGCCGGAGAAGGGTCTTGGGAACCACCCGGCAGTAGAACGGCAGATGAAATTCAGCAAACCTCTGCTAAGACCACCCTGAGGTGGGCACACGGGCGGCTCCTGTTAGCATAGCAGTTCCCTACCTTCGTGTTCAGACTTGCTGGTGATCTCTAGGCCATCCTGTAAGACCCACCCAGGACCCAGGTTGGGAAGCCCTTGTGTTCCCGCTGCTAAACCCGACGTGCCTTTGCAAGCCCATGCAGCCGTGGGACTCTCTGCTGCAGATTCCGGGTGTAGAGCTTGGCTTTGAGAGACGTGGCTTGTGCTCCGTGGCCTTGGAGGTCTCTGGTTGACTCCACTGGTGACCACGGAAAGCAATGGGCATGCGTGAGGATGCGTGCCGCTCTCCTGCCAAAAACAAGGAGAAGATCGAGTTCCTGACAGAGGGTATTTTATTCTCACTTTCAAGCAGATTATGAAGCAGTTTGTTGGGTGGTTGGTTGGTTGGGTTTTTTTTTTTCTCAGCCCATTTCATCTCTTTCTTCAAACCTCCAGTTTTCCGGGAGAGGTTTTGAAGTGGCCTCATTTGTAATCTGACCTCGCTTCTTGTCATATTTGCGTCATCGGCTCTGGGGGCCGTGCTAGGATGCTGACAAGTATTTCTAACTTTAAAATATGACTCTTTGGCAACCCAAGGAAGAAAAAAGAAAAATACCCCGCTGTCTTCCGAGTGTTTGTGCAGAAAAGGGATGAGGGTTCATGGCACAACACAACCGTGACCAAGATTGTCCGAAGTTGCCTGGATCCCACCCTGTTTTATTCTCCTTGTGCGCCCAGTTATTTTCTCCCATGGGCGAGCCCCTAGGGGCCAGCAGAAGCTGCATCCCAAGGAATGCGAGGAGCTGGGGCTGCTGCTTGCTGCACAGGGGGCTGTGGATCTGAACCCTGCACATCTCCACAAGCCTCCTGTCTTCTTCTGGGGGCCAAGTGGGGCCAGAAAAAGTCTACGGCGAACTGTGGTCCTCTCCCGGCGGGCACCACCCCGCAGGACACTGCTGGGCCGTGGCTGGCCCTTGGGTGTTGCAAATCCCAGGAGCGGCCCTGGGGCTTTATGTAAATGCATGAGGTTTAGGCAGGTCCAGCCAAGGCCACCGCAGCTGGGATCAGCTGGCCAGACCTCCTTTTTGGCAAAGGGAGGTCTTCCCTGTGGGAAGGGGCACAGAAACAGCACTGGGTCAGAGCAGAGGCAATTACAGCTCCTAAGAAATAAGCGGGGACTATTTTAAGGCCACTTCCCACGGCTTGCAAAAACAACCCTGCCCATCGATGCCTCCCACCTCCCCTTCCTCGTGCAAATACCATCTGGCCATCGCGGCCCGCGGGCCTGAGCAAGTGGTCTCAGAGAGGTCTCCTTTTTTACATCTCTCATGGAAACCGGCTGCCCGACGGCTGGGACTGACCCGAATGAGCATCACCGAGGGCGCAGGCAGGCAGGGCTCAGCCGCTGTGCGCTGCGCTCAGCAATAGCGCCCAGCCGCGTAGCCCTGCCTCGGCTTTACGGGAGGAGAGCAGGCAGGCAACAGCACAGCTCTTAAGGGCATATAATAGCAATCGGACATACAAGGCGGTCCTTTCACCTTGTCACATGAGGACTGCCCAGGCGGGGCTGCTTTCTGACTGGCCAAAGCCATAGCAGACCTGCCTCGTAGCTTACAGCAACCCCAGAGCCTTATGTTTATCTTCCCCTCGAGACTGTCAGAAATTTTACATGATAAGTAACACTTTCTTGTTGTTTTCCCAACCACGAAGCGAAATCTGTTAGAGCTTTGTCAGAAACTTCCTTTGTAATAAAGTTGGAATACCTGACGTTAGATCTCGTGCTCAAAAGAAGGGATGCATCGTCGCTGACTCAGTGCAGCTACACAGGTTTCTGTAATCTTGATGTTAAAAAAAAAAAAATCAGGCCTATGTAGATTTAGAAGTAATCTCTATTAATCCCTCTGTTCTTCAAGAGCCTCTTCAAGAGCTGAGGGCTTTACATGCATGTAAGCATCTGCAAGGTTGAAACCGAAAGATGTTTCAGCCAGCCCCGAAATGAAAAACGTAAATATGAAATATTAAAACCAGATCTGCTCTAGAGAAGAACTTTGACATTGCCACAAATCTGAAGAAGAAAGGGAAAACTCTGGCATATAAATTCAGGATGACATCACTTTCTGAGACCCTGATGCCAAAACAGTGCTATCTCTGGGAGAGCTTCAGTGAAAGCTTTTGTCATCTTTGCCAGGTGAATATAACTTTGAGATAAAAAGGATGATATGCTTTCATATTTATACTGCAGGATGGGGGGCGGGGGGAAGGGGGGATTACAATCACGCCTGTAGCATCAAGTCAAGAAGCAGAAGACCTGCCATCTTTGCGCAAGTCCTTGATCTTCCTTCCCCAACTCGCTCCAAAATCCGTTGGCACACGATGCTTCTAAAAGGAGACCGAAAAGCACAGTGCTCCTTGGTGGCTGGGTAACACCATGCTTAGGGTTCAGCAAGCTTTTCCCTTCGATTTATCATCACCAGCTTTCTACGAATTCTTGAGAGGAGCCTTTGTCAAAACTCTGACGCTGCTGCTCTGCTTTAGCTCTTCTCCTGTGCCGAAAGGTTTGGGGAGGGGGTGTCCAGAAAGATAGAATGAAATGCAAAAAGGTAAACTAACGCTCTCCTGGAAAACACCTTCTTATCGAGTGTGATCCTTGTAACTCTCTTCCTGCAGGAATCCTGCCTCGGCCCTGAGAAGGCTGTTCCCTTGCAGCCCTCCCCGTCCTCAGGAGCGAGCCACGACTCACCACGGCTGTTTCCAGCACCGCTGAGGGAGCTGGCAGGGCAAGGCGGCCCCAGCCACCTCCGAGGGCACGTCACTGCTGCAGCAAGGTCCGAGGCTTGTATGCTGGGGGAGCCACGGGGAAAAGAGCGCTTCACATCTTTACCCCGGAATCCAGGGAGGAAATTGGGGTTTCTCTAGCTGTCCGCCGTGGACAGAGCTCGCGCGTGTGCACGGTCTATGCGCAGTCCCAGAGAACCTGCAGCAAAGGAAAGAAAAGCTACAGAACGCTTACGGATCCCATAACCGCAGCGTTCAAATGAAGGCTAACGCACGTGGTGGATTTGCGGCCGCGCTCGGTTCAAGCCTGGGCTGCTTTCTGTGACCGCCTTTGCTGACCTCCACACACCACAGACCGATTCCTGATGGTGGTAGTTCCTTTCCCTCTAAAGCTTCAGATTATAAACATCTCTCAGCACCTCCAGGAAATAAAAGCCTGTTCTCCAGCCTCTCACTGTCGGAGCGGACGTCTTGGATACCAAGCAAGCAACATAAATATTGCAGCTGTACTAAGTGCTGATGTTAGCGGGGGCTTACACGAGCAGAATTACAACTGCGGAGATTATCACGGTCACCTTTGGGACTCTCTGGATAACACATCTGGTCCAGCAATATGCTCCTCTCCCTGCGTAGCGGCTGTATCGGCAGGGCTGCAGGCTCCGGGGATTTCTGTCCTAGGGCTGTCCTGCAGGGAAGGGCAGAGCTCGGTGAGCAGGCATTTGGGGTGCCATGCAGGACCGCGGCCATCTCTTTCTTGGGGAACTCTGGGTTTGCTCAAGCTAATGCCAAAATCCCTGCTGGCATCCAAAGGGACGAGGTTTCCACCCAGAGCCCTCTTCTCCTCTGAGATCTTGCTCAGGAGGCTGGGTTTTGGCTGCTCCAAGGACATGAAGCGATAAGGCATCGGCCAGCGTATTGCTGTCGTGCAAAGCTCCAAAGGAGAGCGAGGGGGCCGGGCTGGTCCTGCTGCTGAGAGCTGGGGTGGCGGGAGCAGTGGCAGCAGGGAGCAGGCAGGAGGTTAAATCCGCTGTACCCGGCAGCAGAGGCTGCTTCACAGCCAGCCCCTACACGTGGTGCTTCTTGTCCCGGGCCAGCAGCAAAACCAGAGAGGACTTTGCAAGGGTGGCATTTAGAGAAACAGCTAAGGGGGCTGTAAAGCTTCGGATGGAAAAGCCATCCGAGATACCTGCCCAAGACAAATCCCCCATCAGAGACGACTACCTTGGGAACGCTGAAGCAGGGATGCCAAAGGCGGGTTGCCTGAAGCGAGGCAGAGATCCTGCTCGCTGAATGCGCCAGCGTTCTGGCGGAGAGCGGCCGGCACAGGCACAAGGGAGGCGGGTTTGTAAGCAGAGCTGCCAGGGAGATGGACAGCCTAAGGAAGAGGGACCCAAGAGCAGGGGCCAGGTTTCAGAGGCGTGAGCTTTTGTAACCCAGCCTGGGTAGTGTAAAGCTCGCCCCTGACTAGGGACGTTTTTAGCAGTGCTTGTCTGAGGCACGTTTAGGTTTCATCACCTCACATGTTTGGGTTCTCCCCCTGTCAAATAGATTTGCTGCTAATTAAGGCAATTCGAACGGGGCTGGGTGACTGTCGGGGCAGGGATACGCTGGGATAGCCCCCAGCGTGGGAGACACATCTGCCGTAGCCCCGTTACTGAAGAAGTGAAAACCTGACGAGTGGAAAGCTCTGGAGGCTGTGAGGCATGGCTGCGCGTGCCAGCAGGGCTTTACCTGTGGTCTGGCTGCAATCTAGCCGAGCTCACAAATCAAAGGGGTGAGAGAGGGAACTGCCTGGGAGGAGGATGAAAATTGCAGGCATACGGGTTTCTGGGGGAGGAAAAAGTGATTTATTTATTTGGTTCAGGTCTGGAGTACAGGCTGCCCATGACGCAATCATTTTAGTGTCCATATTACTTTATTTACCCTGCTGAGCTCCCACTCTGGAGCTCCCAAGCTCTGCCCAGAGATCCACCAGACCTGGGTGCAGCCTGTGAGTGAACCCCTAGGCTGGTGGCTCCTAGCCTCAATACTCTCTCAATACATCAGCGGATCTTCTAGAAGACTCATCTGGCTTTGGACAGTTACGAGGCATCTCGGGCTGTGAAGCGAGGAGCTGAGCTGTGATCTTCTCCTTTGGCCACAGTCTGTGAGCAGCAAGGAAGGGTTACGGGGAAGGTCTCCACGGCAGTCGGCACCGGTGGGGACCTACTGGTGGGCAAGGCTGGGTCCAGTCCGGTGCCCCGTCTAAACCAAGCGAGCCGAGTGCCTGAAAGGCTATTTCTTAAGAGGAAATGTTATGAAGTGCCTGAGTGATCAGGGAATCAAAGTCCCATTTTCAAAAACGACTTAAGCAATTGTGGGAAGGTTTATAAATTTGCAAATGATGGTTTGGTTTATAACTTGTATTGAGAGCCAGTGAGAGCTGGGCACGTATCCTTGTGCGTTCCCCTGCAAATGCTCCTCTAGGAGGATGAGGATTTAGTTACAAAGAACACAAAACATTTGAACCAATCTGATTTTGAAAATTGTATGTAGGCTGTTTTCAAGCGTAACTAGCATTTACTGAAAACTGACCCCGGTCTGAGGGCCAGATCTTTGGCCAGCGTGATCTCCGGTGGCGCTGCTCAGCCAGGTGTCCGTGGGTGAGTTACTAACGCAGCCAGGTTCTAAGCTGCTGCAGGGAAGGTGCCCACAAAACCTCTCCTAAGGAGAAAAGGTTGCAGTCCAGAAAATGACAGTTCTAGCAAATCAGTCTAAAGTTTCTCTCCTTTGGTCATTTTCCAAGACCAGCTGTATTTTCCTGTTGGTGCAATAGGAGGGCCATAAGCGCATGGAGTCAGACACAGGGATTGTCTCAGGTTGGCATAGGCAGGGACCGGGTCTGCGTGGATAGGTGTGTACATATATACGTGTGTGTATACGCACACACACTGTATATCTCTGTATATGTACATGTATATGTCTACGTGTTTGTAGGTGCATGTGTATGTATATGCACACGCACATATACGCATATATATGCACAAGTATATGTATATACGTGTATTTGTGTCTATATATGTACGGATATAAGGATATCTATGTGTCTGTATGCGTGTACGCGTATTTATACACCTCCCTAAGGACCCAGCGCTGCTGCGGTCGGAGCCAGAGCAGGGAAGCAGCCGGATCTCTGAGCACATCACCCCTCGGCTCCCAACAACGAGTGAAAGTCCGACTGTCACCTGCTGCTGGTGACCTGGGCTCGCCGGCACGGGACACCCGGGGTGACGCGGGACGAAGGGCGTCTCTTCTTTCCTGGGGGTAACATCGGCATCGCTCCATCTCTGGGGGCACCGCCTCTCCCCCCGCCGGCTCCTGCTGCGAGCTGCTCCACGCACCGACAAACAAAGCAGAGCACGGTGAGACGCGCAGGGACCTTGCCCGGAGCCAGGCGTGCTCGGCACGCTGCACCGCGTGCGGGAGGAGGGCGATGGGGAGGCAGACCGACCTTGCGAGAGCAGCCGCAGTCTGTACTTATGCCAAACATCTGCTAGCCCCACTTCCACGGCACGGCTTCTCTCCAACCAGAGCGGTGTTTTTAAATCTTTATGATTCTTAACATGCTAAAAAGAAAATAAATATGTGGTCCACCAGCGAGTCTCCAGTAACAAAGTGCAGGTCTTTGAACGAGGTCTGTAACGTTCTCCATCCTGCTCCGTGCTCTCAAAAGAAACAGTGCTAAAGATATATGGGGCAGGTATAGCTGATGGAAACAGTTTCAGCCTCATTTTTTTTCCATCAGAAAATGCCATTTCCTCAAAATTGACATGTTCCGAGGGATGGTATCGATTTTGACAAAACCGTCGCTGAAAAAGTGTCAGAGCGGATTGTTTCCACCCTCTCGCTTTGTTCAGATAAATTCAAAAAGTTCTGCTCTGATCAAGTCCAATTTTCTCTGGGTTATGTCAGTCTGCCTGCTGCAGAGGAATTTGCTGTGAGGCCGGATTGCAAGAGGCAGAGCAGGACTTCATGTTGCCCTGCTTAAGAGACTGACTTATTTGGGGGATTCGCTTGGGGTCTTTGCTCCCAGCTTACTTGTGCTGAGGTGTGCAGGGCGGACACTGAGTTCTCCCAGCTCCCCCGGGGATTCTCCACGTGGCCGCTGGCCTCAAGGCAGGGCTCCACCAAAAGGCAGAATAACATCTTGCTGTTGGCAGCCTCGCAGCCAGACTCGGCGAATTCGCCAGAAGAGGAGTGATTCCCCTTCGCCGCTGGCTGGGGGAGGCAGGCGGCAGCTGGCCGGCAGCAGGCTGCGTGTGCAGCGTGCGCGCAGCGAGTCCAGCCCAGCCACCATGCATCGGGCGCGCTGGAGGCCGCTCTTTCGCTGGACAACTGACCTGCGTACGTACAGAGGCTGGTTTCCAGCCTGAAGGCAGGCAGAGCTGCTGCAGACGGGTGGCCACAGCCCGCCTTTGCCATTCAAAAATCCCATCTTCTTCTTCCCTTCTCTTTTTATGGAGCAAGCAAGGCAATGAGCCATCCTCCCAACTTTGGTGGGTCTTGATCCTTGCAAGAAAAATTCTCTATGAGCTATAGCCCTGGGGGGGTTTCAAGGTGTGAATTATCCACCTCCCAGCAACTTCCAGCCCCTCCACCCCTCAGATCCCCTGTAAGACCCACCCAGCCCCTCTAAGTTCCCCTTCCATGCCCTCTGCGTTCGGATCAGCCTGATTTCCCTCTGGACACGAGAAGGAAAGGCTGAGCGCTGGGCAGGGGTGGCTTTCCCCTCCTCCCTTTCGACGTTCAGACCAGGCTTTGATCCCTGAACATCCTGGACTTCCAACTTGAGAGAGCCATGCCCAGCTCCAAGGAATCTTCAGTGACAACGATCATCATCATTACCACTATAGCATGGGCAAAACAACCTATTTTTCCTCATTTTCTCAGAACTCAGTGAAATGAGCTGGAGCTCATTTTCCTTCCTCTTCACACTATGTTTTTCTCCGCTGCTAAAACATCAGCCTTAGGAAAGTGCTTGTTGTGGCAAATGTCCCCTGAAATAATGTGTCACCCATTGCATTCCCAGCTGGAAATATCTAAATTTCTAACCGGGAGTGCCCGGTAACCTCAGTAGCACCTCTTGCTGCCGGGGCCATCAGCACTCGTGTCCTGCTGCCAGCAGCAGCAGCACCAGGACCCCCGTTTTGCTCTGATAAATGCATCGGTCACTCAGACCCCTCTGCCCAGACCAAGTACAGCCGTCCCCCCTCGGCTGCGCTGGGTGCTGCTCTTTATCCAGCCGACGAGCCGCAGCCCGTTCCGCAAGGCTTGCGTGCCTGCGGCAGCACGAGGCGGGAGCGTGGGGCTTGCTCCTGGGCGGACACGGGGACCAAGAGCATTTTCCCACCTGGCAAGGTTTCTCCTGAACCCTCCTTGCTGGGGACACCAAGCCGTGGTGTCCTCGACCTGCCTCAACAGGCACCAGCGGACCCGCACGGGGACGGGCCACCGGGCTGTGCTTTTCCATTGCTCCACCTGCACCACAGATGCTGCTGGGCAGGGAGACGGGGCGACAGGCTTCGGGGTGGGCGGCTGCGGGTCTGTGCACGTACACGGGCAGCTGGTCCCAAACGGAGCCCGTCAGCAACAGCTCTGCAACAGCACCGGTCAGGATGGATAGCTGGCCTGCGGCCGCCTTGGGAAAGCTCCTTTCTCACAGCAAAGCACGGGGAGAAAAGGAAGACAGCTACCAGCCTCCAAAGACCAATGGCTGAAACAATCCCCCAAAAAAGGTTTGTTTTTTTTTTCTTTAATGAGAAAGTCCCTTCCCTAATCATAATTGTTAAAACTGCATTTTTAATAAAGGCTGCCGACGGTTAAACAGTCAAGAAAAGAACAGAAACCAGAAGC
Organism: Anhinga rufa; assembly: GCA_013400875.1. Taxonomy (NCBI): domain Eukaryota; kingdom Metazoa; phylum Chordata; class Aves; order Suliformes; family Anhingidae; genus Anhinga; species Anhinga rufa. Next base: position 38,023 of record VZTV01111073.1, read on the forward strand.
TTGGCTGCACGAAAGCCACTCGGCTGTTACCTGGCACGCTTCGCTCCGCTCCCCGCGCCTGCCCGTCTTTGAGCGGCATCCCGTGGGTCGGCACGGCACCTCTTCATGGCACCTCAGCCCTAAATACCTGCAGAAGAGCAGGTCTGTGCTGTGGCTGGGAATACGCTCGCTCGGCCGTGTCCCTCTGCTCTGGGCTGGGAAAGTGGAGGCGTCCCCGGCGGCGGCAGCAGGCTGCTGTTACGTGTTTGTGGAACAATAGGGTCTCCCTCTGGTGGCAAATTCCACCCGAGGTGTGCTGACATCGCAGGCAGGGATGGGGATGCAGGACGGCAGAGCTGCCTTCCAGCCGGCTGCCCGGGTACCGGGCGGCTGCCTGGCCATGGGGATGAAGGGGCTCGTGGCCCCACTTGCCACTGGCCATGGCCCCACTTCTGCCTGGGAGGAGGGTGCGCAGGGCGCCCTGGGCAGCACCACTGGCACGAGCCTCCCGCAGAAGCCTCTGGAGGAGCCGGCACACGATGCATCCCATCACATGATGCGTCCCATCACATGCTGCATCCCATCATCGCGTGGAAGGAGCCCAAGGAGGCTCAGCCCCGGCTCCCTGCCCCTGTGCAGCGCTCCTCCGGCTGCCCGCGCCCGGCAAGCGCTTGCGAAGGGATGTCTTTGCCTTGGGGCTGCGGCGGATGCTAAGCATCAAGTTGTTGTTCGGGTTTTTGGCAGGTTCATGACAGTCTTGGAAGGGAATAACTCAGGCACTCGCACACCATCCCAGCAGTAAGCTAATTAAAAGGGTCGGACTCTGTGCTACGTCTCTGTCTGACTCCAGCACTCACGCCTTGCTCATCCCAGATGTCCGTCCAAGCCCCCGGTCCCGTCTCCACGGAGGGCAGGAGCGCTGCCCCATCCCGCAGGGCCTGGGGGAGCTGGGGGCTCGCAGCTGGGCCCCCACGCAGCAGGGTGCTGTGAGCCCAGCTAACAGCAACCGCCGACGGGAACGTGGGGCGCTGGCAGGCGGCGGGGCCGGGGTGCATCCAGCCCTGAGGTACCCCAAGGGCCTGGGCTGTAGGAACCAGGAGGCGCCGCAGGGCTAGACGCAGCTGGCAGAACAGACCAGACACCTGCGGGACACGGCACAGCATTTTCAGGCGATTTCAGCCTTTTCACGACGGGCGGCCACCACGGTGGTGGGCACTGCCGCTTACCCGGACCCCTCCGCAGCGCGGGAGCTCAGCACGGGGAAGCAGCCTCTCCCAGCTCCCCAGCAGAAGGGCTTTTGGGCAGCTCTATGCAGACGGTGGACTCGTTTCTTCAGGCTCGTGAGCAGCAAGGTTTCAGCGTTGGGCATGTGAAGGGCTCCTCTGACCTCCCAGACCAGCGGAGTCCGAGAGCGACCGGGCTCGGGCGGCCCCCGCGTTCCCCTCTTCCCTGGGAGGGGTGGTATTTCCCCGGCTGCTGCCGTGCTGTGCTGTGCCGTGCCGTGCGTGCCGTGTTCCAGCTTTAAGGGTGTTGCTGTCAGTCATCTTTTCCAAAGCCGCTCTGCCACATACTCAGATGTAGCGTTAAAAAGGAGAGACCCCGCAGGGGACGAGACGGAGCTGTTAGTCATCTCTTTCAGGTGACTCGTCCGTCCTTGCATCCTTTAAAATGCAGTCAGTGACAGTTTGGTGGCAGATCTTGCCCTGCGCCTGCTTAAAATTCCCTCCTCTTCCTCCCGTGCTTTGTAGTCGGTTGCAAAGACCAGCTCTAGCTGGAGGCCTTGCAGCAGCAGAGGCAAAACTGAATTTTGCCACCCCGAGGTTGAAGGCAAAATAATTTCCTGGGGTGGGATGTCAAATTTGGCATCCTCGCTCCCTCCCTCCCTCCCACAAAGACACACTCTGCAGAAAGCCAGGCGTGTATTCTCCTGCCAGGATATTTTCTCCCTGCCCCGCTGTAGGACCTTCCCCTTCTCCAGACAATGAAGGGACCGAAGCCAAAGGCAGCGGCTGGTGGAGCCAGGGAATGCAAAAGCCCAGTGGAGCCCGTCCTGAACGCGCCCCAGCCGGCTGGACAGGAGGGGGATAACGAACCCCGGTGTGTGGGCTGCGAGGGACAGCCCTGCCGCCGGCCCCCCGCTCGCCCGCGGCCAGGTGGGAGCTGGCCCAGGGCTGGGGGACGGCCGCCAACCTCCCCTCCTGCTCCCGCAGCCAGCCCCGCGGCATCAGGCGTCGCCCAGCGTGGCCATGGCCTCCCCGACGCAGGAGAACCCCCCGATCTGCACAGGCAGTACAGGGGAGCAGGGCTGCACCGTGCTCGCAGTGACACGGGGCCCCCGGGCAGGCGGGCGCACAAATCCAGGCCCTGGCAGGTCTCTGCTGCTCGCAGGCGGCTGGCAGATGCCGTCTGAGGCTGGGGGACGGCAGGAGAAGCAGCGGCCCTCGGCCGGACCCCGAGGGAAGGAGGTCGGCAGCATGCGCCCACGGTAGTCACTTTTTATTAAGGTTTGTTATTATAAAAATATATCATAAAACGTTGTGGCGTATTAGTCCGTTTCCACCGCGGGGCAGAGGCGCTGGAAGGCTCGGCCGGAGCGGGCTCCATCGCACGGCTGCTCCGGCTGCGGCGTGGTGAAGCCAGAAACCGCTCCCTTGGGCTGGGATGGGGCTGCGGACGCCCCGAGCAAGGGCTGCGGACGAGAGGCGTTTGCTGCCCTGCATCCAACGGTCTCCGGGGACGCGGGAGGGAGAAAGAAAAACTGAAAGCAAGGAGCAGGGGGGAAAGGGCAAAATAAAGAAGACCGAGTCTCTTCCGTCACCCCTTCCCGATGCGATGGAGGTACAGCGTCCCTGCGGGCAGCGCGCGTGACCGTCCCGACCGCGCTGGGGTCTGCCGTGGGAGGATGTCCCCCCTCACCGCCCGGGCTGTCTCCTCGGCCCGCAGGCACCTGCCAGAGGCGGTGGCACTTCGGGAACAGTTCGGAGGCGCTTCAGGCTTCGGTTACAGTTTGCAGGTGCTTATTCCAAGAGTCACTGTCTCTTGACTGCTGCTCCGCGGCTCTAGGAAGAGGAGGCTGGGATAGAGAGTCCGTGGATGGTATTTAGAGGGTCTGGAGATTTCCCCACGGGGCTGGCAGGCTTTCTGTCCACGACTGCAGGAAGGGCGGAGGAGGGAGAAAAAGACACCAACAAGGGGGTGAATTGGCGGGCTCCACGCACACACACGCTCCTCCTCCAGCGGCTCCCCACCAGGCTCCCCACCCGCCTGCCCCCAGGAGAGCCACCCCTTGAGGAAGGGGCTGCCGGGCTCGGGGTACCCGTCCCCTCCAGGGGAGAGGGAGAGGAAAGGGTCCCCCGAGCGACAGGGACCGTGGTGGTGACGGGCACCCTCTGCCATCGCCAGGGAGCTGGCCCCAGCCGCGCAGACAAGGCATCCCCCGCGCTTTCTTGGGGTGCCCCGGGGGAGAGGACTGTGCCGCCAGTGCCGGGGAAGGGGAAAGGCTCGGCGCAGCTCCAGGTGAATGCCCCTTCAGCAGTTTAGGGCTGAGCCCAGGCGCAGCCCGGCCCCGGGAGCAGCGGGGTGCAGGGCCCACGGCCGGGCCAGGCACCCCGTGTCCCCCCACGCACCGGCCCCCGGTGCCCCGGGGCTGCTGCGGCGCTGGGAGAAGCCGGGAGATTCACTGGGAGAGGGTCGGAACCGGAGGGCGGGTTGCCTGGCTGAGCCTGCCCTTTTTCCCTCTATTCCCCTCTTTTTATCTTTCTCTTTCTTTCTTTTTCTCTCTTTTTTTTCTTTTTCTCTTTCTCTCTCTCTTTCTCTTTCTTTCTCTCTTTTTCTTTCTTTCTGTTTGTTTCTTTCTTTCTCATTCTCCCTTTCTCTCTTTCTCTTTCTCTTTCTCTCTTTCTCTTTTTCTCTTTCTTTCTTTTTCTTTCTTTCTCTCTCTCTCTTTCTCTTTCTTTCTCTCTTTTTCTTTCTTTCTTTCTCTCTCTTTTTCTTTCTCTTTCTTTCTCTCTTTCTTTCTAGCTCTTTCTTTCTAGCTCTTTTTATCTCTCTTTTCTCTTTCTCTCTTGCTCTCTCTTCCTCTCCCTCCCTCCCTTCTCTCCACCCCACGATGCGGGGGCCGGGGAGCGGCGAGCCCGGGCCGGAGCGGTGCGGGAGCGGTGCGGGAGCGGTGCGGGGCCGGAGAACCGGAGGGGAGGGGGGCCGCTTCGCCGGGTAACCCGGCATTCGGGTTGTCCCGGATCGGCGGCGGGACCAGAAAACCGATCCGAACGAAATTAAGAAGGAAAAAGAGCTTTTAAAGGACAAAAAAAAAAAAAAAACAAAAAAACCAAAAAAAAAACCGCAAAATCAGACACACGGGAAAAAAAAAAATAATATAAAAAATGAATAAACCCCCCAAAACCCAGAGACGTTTCAAGAAAGCCCGTGGGTCTTTGGGCAGAGGCCGCTTGAGGGCTGGCAAGGCAGGAGACTCAGGCTCCGAGTCACTTCAACCACCCGGGCAATACACGGAACACGAATACACCGCGCTGGTCACCCCTGCTCCCCCGACCCTTCCTCCTCCCTTCCTCCTCCTCCTCCTCCCTCCCTTTGCCGCCTCTCTCTGGCTCTCCGTTCTCTGCCTGTTGCGGCTTTCGCTAGCCAGCTGGTTGCCACTTACCCGCCTCCACCCGAGGGCACCCACCCGCCCCGCCGCGGCCCGGGCAGGCGGGGAACGGGGGGGGGAACCCCAGCGGACCCCGGAAAGCGCAACCCCCCAGCAAACACCCGGCCGCGGGGTCCGGGCCAGCCGGCGGGCGGCCAGGGGAAAGGGGGGCGCAGGGGCGAGGGGAAGGCGAAACCGCCGGCGGGCTCTGCGCGGAGGGGGGCGCGGGGGGGGCGCCCCTCCTCACCCTCCTTCACACTCGGGGGCCCCGGGGAAAAGCCCTGTGCCCCCCCCC